>VHZZ01032260.1:3980-21863 GCA_009801015.1 Silene noctiflora
TACACCTCTTATGCTTATTCACATTATTTTCGAGGTGCAGTTTAGTTGGATAGTGTTATATATGCCTAGACTTATGAAGGCATTGAGCTTATTTTAATARTTGGAAGAGTGGAATGCGGTTACTATGGGGTTGTTTAGGTACTAGCTTGGCTATTTACCCCCTCAATTCCATATATGTTTTGCTCCTTCTTACCAATTAGCCTCACATATCCAAATTTTGCAATAGTTCGGCATGTAATAGTCCTTGACGGTGGTTATGCGTGTGTACGGTGCTTGAATCATYATTCATATTAGTTAAGCATACATGATTTGTCGGTCGCAGTCTAGGTGAGAGTCTGCATTTTCTTCTCTCTCTCTTTACATATATTCTTACCATTTGCTTTGTGAGAGAAGAGTGATCCGGGAGAGTCCAAATTTATGAGTCTTGCAAGGTCGAACGTCCAATTTAATTCCATGATATGCATAAATTTGTTCACGTGTTTTAAGCTTTGCAGTGGTTGTTTATGTGCATTAAACGGTTTGACATTGACTAGTAGCTAGCTCTGAGGTTTACTCCATTCCATTAAGTCCATATTAGTTGCATTTAGTTTGCTTGAGGACAAGAAAAGGTTTCGTTTGGGGAAGTTTGATGCGTGCATTTCTTATAGACTTTACGGTCCATTTTAGCACGCATTTCTATGTTGATTAGGTGATTTATTATCACTTTATGCCCCGAATATGCTACTTTGTACTTTCATTGCCATTTTGTAGGTACAAGCTGAGAAGTAGCGGAAACCGAGCCAAAACTGCCTCAAGTTTGCATTCTTAGGAGATGGAAGAGTCGGAGCAAAATTCTTACGCATTGGGTAGCGTGAGCCAAGTCAGAAATCCAAGTACTCTGCAAACACAAAGCTGCAAGAGATCGAAGTCCTCGATCGAGCTGTCCTGTGCTCGATCGAGAGGTTAATGAAGAGGAGAAGACCTCGATCGAGCTGTCCTGTACTCGATCGAGAGGATGCTAGAGTGAAGGTCCTCGATCGATCTGTCATGTGCTCGATCGAGTGGATTGCTGAGAAGAGTTACTCGATCGAGAGGTGCCAATTCCTCGATCGAGTAACTTGTCCATTATGGGCTTTACGTCCATCAGGTTTAGATTAGGTTTTAGTTAAGAATTATAAATAACCTTATTAGCGTGTTAATCAGTATCACCTCATATCAAATCTTATATCATCGATTATCATTGTCACGTAACATCAACTCTGAATCTTACTTTCTGCAAATTTACTTTCTTTTGGTTTTGTGCTCGAATCTTGAGTTCTCTACGCCGGATTGCTTGAGACAGTATAATTCCCTCTCTTAATCTTAATCTAATCTTCGTTACTTTGTTTTACTGCGTTAATCTCTTCTTAATTCCTGCCCTAATTTTCTGTTTATGCAAATTACTTATTATCATCCTTTTATCATGTCTTCTATTGGTTATTTTGTATTAATTGCTTTAGTTGGTAATATGAATATGAGTAGCTAATTCTTCTATATGTTGGGATGAGGGAAGCCGTGTTAGATGCATGATAGGTTTGACATGTTAGGGTAGTTTTGCGGTAGGAATTGAGTCTAAGCAATTTAATTGTTGTTTGGTTGAATGAGTGCACACAGGAGACACATCGTTTAGTTAACCCCGACCTAGATCGAAATATTGGAAGGGTAGGCTTGCTTAGTACAATAACCGATTCCTAAGAGGGCGAAAGTCAATTAGGTTGACCTTAGGGCGACTTGAGACCGAAAGGGTATAGTCCGGGTTTGAGACCGAAAGGAGATAACCTTGCTCTTCCTACCAATAAACTGACCGGCCTAGTTAACTCGATAGTGCAGATGACACGGTGGACCGAAGTCCTGGCATATCCCTTCTCTATCTGAATTTTATATCTGTTTTCTTTGCTTTACTTCTCTTCCCTTTATTTCTCTTTCTTTAAATCTTAAGTAGTGTAGAAACTAAAATCAATCAAAACCTCGTTCCTGTTACTAGACAGAATTGACCATAGACAGTTAGGTTCCTCCCTGTGGAGATCGACCCTACTTCCGCTAGCTGCCCAGTTAGTAGACCTAGGACTTTATTTTTGATGTATTGACGACTGACATCAAATTTTGTTTGTTTTGTTTTAAACCTACCTGGGAAGCTGAAAGTGCGATGCGAGCAAAGTATCCCCACCTATTTGATCAGGTATGAGTAGGTTCCGGGATGTAACCTTTCTTCTAGGAGGGTGGAATGTCGCAACCCTATTTATATGATATTCAAACTGCGGTTTGGGTGTCGGCAGGTGAGACTCAAACTACGGTTTGAGTTCGTTATTGTGATCTTATGAAACTCGGACTTCGGTGTGAGTTATGTGAACCTAAGCTGCGACTTAGGTTGTTCGTTGAGTTAAGCTTTGGCTTAAACCCGCGGGTGCGTGAACCTCAGGAAGAAGTTCTTTTAAGGGGGGAAGACTGTAATACCCCATAAAATTTATATTATATTATTTTAATTTATTTTATTGACGCGGAGTATATAATTTATTCTATGCGTAAGTTAAGTTGTATTAGGTGTGAGACGATGCATTTTGTGCAAAATAAACATATAGGCCAAGTTATGGGGTTGTGTTAGCAAGTTAAGTCAAGTTGGGAATAAACTTAAGTTGAGTCAGGGTATATAAACTAAGCTTTCACAAATCAAAACCCTATTTTCTCATTTCCACACAAAACAAAAAAATAAGGAGAAGATGGAGAGAGGCGGCAGCCGAATAGAGCAAGAAGCGGGAGCACGCGATTTTTTAACTTTTTCTCACCCATTTTTCATTCCCGTGTTTGTAAGTGAAACGTTTATTATCTTTAAATCGTTTTTATACAATTTTGACGTAATTTCATAAGATGCCTCAAACGTTAATTTTATAATCATGATTAGATTTGGGGATTTTGTTCAATTAGAGTATATAACGTATTTTTATGGTTTTGTGACGATTTTGGACTAAAAGAGACTCGGGTTTTAAAGGGTGTGTCGTTTTAGGCCGAGTAGGCCGCGTTTTGCGTAGAGGGCCGAACCTTAGGCGCGCGAAGTGGAGGCCATGGCCTAGCCATGACCGGCAGCCTTAAGGCTGTGTGGCTGATGGCCTAGCTGTGGCCTAGGCTACGCCTACGGTCACGCGTTGGATCACGTTTTGTCATAATATAGCTTAAAATTATTTAGTTATGATATTTATGTGAAATATTATTATTTAGGCACCAAGTTCCTAGAGGAGCGCTTTTAAGGGATTTGGACATTTTTGCTGCGGCGGTCTTAAGCTAAGGTAGGGTTTCGTCCTACTCACTTATGTTATTTATCTTATAGCTACGACATTTTATTATTTCTACGTATGTTGCGAAGTAAAGAAAATTGTGTTGAAATGTTATCTTGTGAAACCGTCGCAGGATGAGTTAATATTTATTTGTGAGCTTCCGTAATTATTTATATTTCCCTGTGAGTATTGTTGGTCACCGCGGGGTGACACGAATACGAATTGTATGTGGGTGAGCCAGACACAGCTGCGGTTGTGGACCTGATGACTTGGTAGGCCTGGCACGTGGAAGTCGAAGCAACGTGGTCCAGAAGACGGCGTTGCGGTGCCGTGAGTGAATTATAAGACAAAGGTCGTGTGTGATATGACTGGCCGTTCGTATAGTATAGAAGGCTACGGCTGTTGCTCGTTGGTTGTTTACATTCTGTCTTAATCCATATCTTGTTTAATTATTTACTCGTATGCTTTATTTGTATATTTAACATAAGCTGACCGTGTTATGTTTATTATTCTTGTCACCTATTTCCGGGGTGGCCTGTGTCGATCCATTTAATGATTTCCGTTTGAATGGGAAGCAGGTCTAGATGGTTGAAGTTATGTGTTGCTGCCGTGCTTAGATACAGGGAGGGACGACAAGCTATCATGTCTAGAGAGTCTCACCTAGTGTTCTAGTTTACCGTTGTTTCTTTTATTTTAAGTTGTCTTAAACACTTTTACTTTTGAGTTTTAGCCGCTAGAAGAGATTTTAATCTTTACTTAATAAAGTACTTGGAAGTTTATTTGATATTCATTTACCTCAGGAAACTGAGATGGTAATGGCTTCGTTTAATTGGAAATGTCTGGTTAAGGCTTCTGCTAAACAGGGGTGTTATAGTTACTATCAAAAATAAGTATCCTTTGCCGAGGATCGAGGATTTATTTGATCAACTCCATGGCGTTAGTCTGTTTCATAAGATTGATCTGAGGTCTGGCTACCATTAGATTCCGGTTAGGAATGGGAATATTCCTAAGACTACCTTCCATTCGAGGTATGGCCACTGTGAATTCGCGGTGATGCCGTTTGGGTTGACGAATGCACCTGCAGTGTTCTTGGATCAGACGAATTTCACTTTCATGGAGTATTTGGATAAGTGTGTCGTGGTTTTCATAGACGACATATAGATCTACTCGAGAGATGAGGTTGAGCACTAGACTCATCTTCGTGATATTTTGGAGACTCTGCGTAAGGAGAAATGGTATACTAAGTTCTCGTAGTGCGAGTTTTGGTTAAAGGAAGTGATTTTCTTGGATCATGTGATATCCGACGATGAAGTTATGGTTAATCCGTCGAAGATTCGAGCTGTGGTTGATCGGGAGAGTCCGAAGAATGTGAATGAGATTCGGTGTTTTCTTCGTCTTGCTGGTTACTATCGCCGATTCATACATGATTTATATAAGATCGCGAGGCCGATGACTCAAAAAATGAAGAAGGAAAATCCAAGTTTATTTGGACCAAGGCTTGTGAATATGCTTTTCAGGAGTTGAAGTAGAGGTTGACTATTTATCTTGTGTTGACTCTGCCAGAAGAGGGCGTGGAGTTTAATGTCTATTTTGATGCGTCGAAGTCTAGTTTGGGTTGTGTCTTGATGCAGAAGGGTAAGGTTGTGGCTTATGCTTCCTGTCAGTTAAAAGTTCACGAATTGAATTACCCGACTCACGATCTTGAGTTCGCAGCAGTGGTGTTTGCACTTAAGCTGTGGTGACACAACCTATATAGAGTCTCTTGCACCATTTATACGGATCATAAGAGCTTGAAGTATATCTTCACTTAGAGAGATCTTAACATGAGGAAGAGACGTTGGTTGGAGCTGCTTAATGATTATAAGATTGAGCTGCAGTATCATAAGGGTAAGGCAAACGTGGTTGCCGATGCTTTGAGTCATAAGGTGTGTCATGTTATGAGATCTGTGTTGGTGTTACCTGACGATTTGAGTCGATAGTTCCCGAAGCTGAGCCTTGAGGTAGTTCTTCCTGGTACTTTAGATTTGAGTGTGATGGTTGCTGAATCCGAGATTTTTCACGAGATTCAAGTTAACCAAAGATAAGATGAGTTCCTAGAAGGAGGCCGAGTCGCCATGAGTGAAGGTCGCGCCGAGGGTTTCGACGTTGGACATGATGATGGTCTGCGATTCCGTAGTCGTTTGTGTTTACCTAGCTATCAGGTCTAAAAGAGTAAGATTCTAAAGGAGGCTCATAGTAATCCTTATTCGGTTCATCCTGGTGGCGATAAGATGTATAAGGATCTGAAAATACATTTTTGGTGGCCGAATATAAAGAAGGAGATTGCTGAGTTTGTGAGTCGTTGCCTAGTCTTTTAGAAGGTTATGGTTGAGTATCGGAGACCCGATGATCTACTACAACCTTTGGAAATTTCTACATGGAAATGGCATTCGATTTCGATGGATTTCGTTACGGGTTTGCCAAGGTTGTTGAAAGGAATGAATGCTATTTGGGTCATGGTTGTTCGTTTGACTAAGGTCGCGTATTTCATTCCGATGAAGGAGACTTGGAGTCTTGAGGAGCTAGCTAATGCCTATCCGTGTGTGATCATTCTTCTTCATGGAGTTCCTAAGGATATCATCTCCGATCGTGATCCGAGGTTTTGTTCTCAGTTTTGGAAGAAGCTGCAGATGGCTTTGGGCAGTGAGCTTAAGATGAGTACGACTTTTCATGCTGCAACTGATGGTCAGACTGAGCATACCATTCTGACGCTTGAGGACATGTTGCGGGCTTGTGCATTGGAGTTCCAAGCTAGTTGGGAGAAGAGTTTACCGCTTGTGGAGTTCTCCTAGAACAACAGTTACCAAGCTTGTATTCATGTAACACCCTCATTTAAGCAGAAGCCTTACCAAGACATTTTTGACTAAATGAGGCTGTCACCAACTCAGTTTCCTGAGCTAATGATACAGATTAAACAAAACCAAGTACTTTATTATTAGAACGCTTAAATAACAAGATAAAATTTTATTAACTCTTACAAGACTCAAGCCAACTAAACTAAACAATTAAAATACAACTGGTCAACAGTAAAACAACATGAACTAAGACGATGACTCGAAGTGGCAAACTAGACTCAATGTCCTTCACATCACGCGCCCTATCCAAGCACCACGATCAAACAGCTACTTCCTGAACCTGTTTATCACAGTGCTTCCCATTCAAACAGAAATCATTGAATGGATCAACGCATGCCACCCCAGAAATAGGTGACAATTGACACAAGACACACACGGTCAACTCATGTAAACATTAAAATAGTGACAAAAGAACTGAGTGTAAAACAAAGCTTAAAACAGAATTACTATGATTAACACAATAAACAATATAAGACATAATTTAATAATTCAGGTGCGCAGCCTCGTAGACCGTGTAGCTCACGGCCACAATACAACCCATTTCACAGTCAGTATCCTCACAACACCCACGGCACCGCAGCGCCGTCTGCTGGATCATGTCGCTTCAACTTCCACATGCCAGGACTACTAATTCATCAGGACCACAACCGCAGTTGTGCCTGACTCACCACCCATCACAATATCACCCGCATGCTTCTCACAAAATATACATTTCGCAAGACCGCAGTCATAATATTCCATATCAACACAATAATGAATCCAATCAAACGAAATAACATAATACCATGTTCCTCGTAACACAAAATAACACTCAAGGCTCAGCAATGAGACCATCACATTATGCCATATTATTCAAATGCTCTGTGTAAGACCGTCATAATTAAATGACCACACAATACTCAGTATAACAATCGTCCCAGAAAAAGCACACATTAATACAAGTAAAACAATTACTTAGCACGGGTTGAGTAGGGAAAACCTACCTCAACAGTATTCCTGTCGCAGTGGTAACCACAATATAGCAAAGAGTCCCTCTATCAACCTTGTGTTTATTATAATTATATTAACGTAAATTAATTATCGCTAAAACAATAATATATGATATATATACTGTAGATACCTCGTTTTCTGCACCCTTCGCCAACAACCCAATGATGATTGGACCGCATGTTCAATATACGAGGCGATGATATGACATTTCATTAATTCTTCGAAAAATGATTTCTCAAACAGTCGTGTCAACCCCTCTAGTTTCATCTACGTGCCGATACAGTCGTTTTGACAGTAATTAAAGTGCATTTGGAGTCCGGGTCAAAAATCATCTTCATTTTCTCAAAACCGTCTCAAATCTGAGTCGGGATATTTCTAAGAATCCTAAATATTAGCTAAATAATTTTAAGATCTCAAAAATATCTTATTTTGAAGGAATAGGGAAATCAAATCCTTCCCAAACTCTGAAAATGCATAAAAGTTCGAGCAGTGTCCAGATCTCTCCAAGTGAGGACGCACAGCCTGCTGCGCCTCTTCCGAGGCCTGTTTCGAGCAGTGTCCAGATCTCTCCGGTTTCCTTCCGTGTTTTAATCCTTTCAGAACTCCCACCTCGAGACTAGTGTAAATATAGGCCTTCGCCGCACATATTTTTCACGTGAGTGTCTGCTCTTCTCTTCTCTCTTTGAATTATAAGAACACGAGCTTTTGCTATTGACGCCTACGTGCTTGATGTACTCAACCACGTAAGCCCAAATACTTTTGGGTACCAGTCTCGTTTTTATAGAACGACCAACTTGACCACGACACCTAATCAATTTTAAATCAATCTTGTTACTCAATCCTTTTTCAAGGGCATCTTCGTTTTCCATCGAGTCGAGCAATCACAAAAGTCGAATTAGTCAATCTTGTTTCGTAAACATGTAAGTCTGAGGGTGTATTTCCATCTTTATGCTTTCTTTTCTGTATTTTTATGTAATGTAAGAGTCTATGTTAGATATATGTCCAATTTCTCTTTTAAAATCTTAGTTATTAAACCTTTTTGATGAGTCAGCAGAGAAAGACAGTCGAGAAGAAACGCACGAACAGATGCGCCTTATGGAACAGTCGCAACACCTGCTGCGCCTATTCCAGAGGCTCCTTGTCTGTTCTTGCTTTTCTTCTTCTTCCTCGAGTATTCGACCCTTCGTTTTTCTTTTCTTTTATTTTACGACATTCTTTAGCATGTATAATATGATTAAATCACTTCATTTGAGTCATTTACTAATAATCTGTTTAAATTAACCAATAAATTTTAACAGCCCGCGAGTCTGACTTTCACAGTCAGAATCCAACTCGAGAAGAAATGCAGTTGCTGATACGCCTCTTCCAGGGTACGCAATTCTTGGTGCACCTGTTCTGGGCTAGTTTTTCTCTTTGATCTAGTCTCGTTTTGACGCAGCCTTTCTAATTAGTTTATAATCGACTATTATCAGTTATATCGCTGCGTTTTCCTTCTTTAATTTCTAAAACCATTTCGAATGTGTTTATTTGTTCATCTTTGTAATTTATTTCCTTTCATTTTGTTTATTTCTTTTACGTGTAAATAAGTATAAATCTTCACTTTGACCTAATTGGATGCTAAATTATGTGTCAACCGATTTAGTCTAATTCACATGTTAGGATTAAAACATTGTTTGTTGCATTTCACGCATATAAATTAATAGCATATCGAGTATAAATGACATTTCCTGATCATTAGTAGAGGCCGCTATCGAGGCGGGCGGGATTAGGTGTTCTAATAAGAGCTTCCTAGTACGTACCCTCATCCCTTACTCAGATATCTTTGAAAACTAGTGTTCATTGGCATCGCGAGAGTCATTCTAGATACGGAATTCTAAGGGTGACGAATTTCTTAGTGTTCATGTCACTTTGTGTCTTGAAATGACACGAAGTATTCGAACGAATCCAATTATCCACAAAAATTGGTGGCGACTCCACTAATGCAGGCCTGTTCAAACCATTCACCGGTTTCAATGCCTTTCAAATCGGTAACAACCCATGACGTGCTTTTCCAACACAAAGTTCTGTGGGAGAAATACCGCCGCCTAAAACTTTCAACGCGCGGGTGGCCATGTGCACAGTTTGGCGACTCCGCTGGGGAAGATACACTTAGACTAAGTGTAATGTTACCCAGGTTGAAACTTTAACAAGGTTAGGGATAGTTTATATGAGACAGCTATTAGTTTTCATTACTCGACCTTCTTAGGTCGTTTTAGCTAGCCTTCCAAGGCTCTTAACCAAACCAATTAGACCAATTGTCCGTCTCGATGGTATAAATTCTTATTTCTCCCTAGTAGATGGATAACAATTGACGTCAACCACACCATGATGCTTACTCATGTTTATATCAAGAGATTTCACTACTCAAGGAAATAAACTAGGAACCGGCCTTACTCATGTTTGACGCGGACCTCTCCACAGACCAGGGTTTGATAGTTTGGTGTGGAAACCCACCCTTCTAAAGCAAAACCATCTTAAAAGCACTCAGCATACCGTTATAATGCCTATATATATATGCTTATGCCTTGTATGTTATCACCTTTTTATAAACAAAACCATAACGAAATTTTCAAAAAAATCTAGTAAAGAAACCTTTAAAATGTAAATCTTTTGGATGGCTTAAATACTGAACTAAGTTGAGTCGAAGTCTTTTTCTTTTGAGTCTCTAAAGTATAAATCTAGTCAACACACCTATGATCACACACAATGATCAATAGGCATCACCTTTCAAAGTCCTCTTTAAAAATCATCACTTACACGACAAAAGTCAGTCTTCTTTTGAGTCGTCTTTTGTTTTGAGTCTTGGGTAAGTATGTTTCGGTCAGAGCTTGATTCGCCATCAATTTATATCTCAGTTCAAGATGTTTAGAGACTGTGAAAGTCGCGGAAATGTCAATGGTCAACCTCAACCTGATCCCAATCATGGTATGAATGAAATCTTGGCTGCTCTTCTTCGTCTCCAAACTATCTAGGATGTTGCGTATGCTCGTTTAGAAACCATCGAAAGTCGTATTGTCGTAGTACAAACCCAACTTTATCCTACAGAAGGACCTATACCCCTAGAAACACCTAAGGAAACGCCTGAGACAAAGGATACTCCTAAACATGATACTCCCGTATCTACTGAAGCAGAAAAGCGTCTTCGCTATCTGGAAGAACAACTCATGTACCTCAAGGGGGATGACATCTATAGAGAAAACAGTCGAACATACGAGGCAGTGAATACCCAATTGCCTACTAACTTCAACATGACTGACATTCAAAGGTTCAAAGGACATGAAAAATATTTTAAATCACATTTGAGCTTTCAAAGACTATATGTCCATCAAGGGAATCAAACCTGAGATGTTTCTAAGGATCTTTCCTTCATCTCTTGATACAATCCCTAAGCAATGGTTCTTTTCTTTAGATCCTTAGAAGATCGCAACTTGGGATGATTGTGCAATTGAGTTCACCAAGCAATACGCGGATAATGCTGAGATCCAAGTTAATATGCGCACTCTAGAAGTATTAACCCAAAATGAAAAGGTTTCACCGACTTCCTAAGTAGGTGGAGAAAGACTAGCACACAGCTTGTCGAGCGCCCAGACGAAACCTCTAACACCCCCATACACCAAGGTACCTTATAACGCCTACCCCAATGTTCGAAGGTGCTACCATCTCGGTTTTCTGAGGTAGTACGCATCACAGTAACCATAATGAAACAAGTTTAGATAAATAACTTTAAAGAAAGAAACTACAAACTCAAAGGTTACATGTCTCAAAATCCAAAAAGGTGATAACAAATATAAAGTGAAGAAACATCTATCTCTGCGGAAGCTAAACTACAACTGGTGTGACTCAGCCCGTCTAATCCTCGTAAGCTATATCAATGATCATCACCCGCTAAGCCAACTGCTCACCATCCCCGAATGGATCACCACAGTTTTGAAAACATAAAACGGTGTCAACCAACCGTATAAACAATATAACACATTCATATCATAAGGCATAAACCAACCGAAGTAAAGTGTAACAATCATCCTCCAAACAACATAGTAACCAGTAACCGACTATACACCAAGGTGTGTAGCCCTGCCAGATTAGCCATCGCAATAGGTAATCCACACCGCCAGTGGGGACCACAGCCATACGACCTAAGCCCCGCTCATCGCAACGAGCGAACCCAAATCATTAATGTGCACATCCCCCTTGTGACGAGAGCCACAAGAGGCGAACATGAGGTTGGGACCATCTCCCGATAATGGTCCCACAACAATACTAATACCAACATCATAAACTCAATCATACAATAACCACAAAAGATCGCCACATTACATTAATACTAATTACACATCCAACTAAGTAGGGAAAATCTACCTGAATAGCAAATCCAAGAAAGTACAGCAAAACGGTCTAGAATGCCTCATCTACAAGGTCCTCACCTAGAATAGTATCAATCAATCAATACGACGGTATACAAATGCTAAATACCCTAAACCCCCCAAATAAACCTAACTAGAGTTTGTATACATATGACCATAAGGATGAATTAACAAGATAAAAGACTTACTGATTGCGATCTACGCTGAAAGACATGTAAAAATCCAAAAAGATGAACCCTAGCCTTGGATTGATTAAGATAATAGAAGAAGCAGTAACGTTGTTCTCTTTTTGTGAAAAGTGCTTTTAAGAATGATTATGAAATATTTTAAATCGATAACACGCTATTATATGCTTCTCAAATTATCTTAATCAAATCGCAGAAAAACCCGTAACGAACTGGACACTCGGTCGAATATAAAACACTCGACCGAGTCAGACGCACTCGATCGAGTAAGCTACACTCGACCGAGTAAGCTATACTCTACCGAGTTCCCATGCACTCGCTTGAGTTCAAAACAACCAGAAGCTTGACAGAACCAACACACCACCTACTCGGTCGAGTAGCCGAAGATCAAAAATCTCATGTATTATAAAACCACTATTGTGGAAAAGTTCGTTCACAATCTGAAGTTCATCTATGCAAACCACCTAAGGTACCAAAACATCAAATCATTCAAGGACTTAACGGTTTTAGGTATGAGAATCGAAGATCATATTCGCAAAGGACTCTCGTCCAAAACTATGGGACGCGAATATCAAGCCTTAAAGTCGACTAACAATCGTTCTTACGATTCCAACAACAAAAGTGATGAAGTAAACATCGTGGAACCTTCCAAGAGGACTAATCCACCCAAACAATTCACTGACATTGGGAATACTTACTCTAATGCACTCAAAACGCTAATCAAGCAAGGTAGGTTACAACCCATTGGGCCTACACCTGACCCAGAAAAGAAGTCAAAATTCTGGGATGGCAGTGCCTAATGTGAATACCACAGGGGTAAGGGACTGACAAAGAAAGTTGTTTTATGCTAAAGCATATTACCCCAGACATGATTGAAGTTGATCGACTACCCATCCCCTCTGCAAGCAAGCCTAATAATACTTAAAATCCTCTTGGAGTTTTAGTAATCTCAGATGACGAATCCACTTTGGATTGCTCACATCTCATCTCCCCAGTCGAAGATGAAATCGCTGCAATAGATAAGGAGCTATATTCTATCATTTCACCTACCATTTCCAACTTTATATCATGGGCAAGAAGTGTGAGTAAGCAAGTCATCGACTTAGAAGACATAGTCTCCCAACTTAAAGGATCCCACTCGCAAGGAAAAGGCCATACAAATGGTCACCACCCTCTCTGAGGAATCCACAATGCCAAACGCTATCACGGTAGTCGACGGAATAGTTCAACAAATCACTAAATTAGAAGATGAAATCATGCGACTAAGAGAGCTCAACACCATTAATGGCATATGGGCAGATAATGATGAAGCCTAGGACGGGATTATGACCATGATATTACGGTATGACTATTTCGACCCTATAGCTCTAATTACAAATGAAGATCTAGCAAAAAGGCAAACATGATGGAGAAATTCGATCAAATGGACAAATAATCAAGGAAGACTCTTCGAGCTTACCATAGGCGAATGAGAGATGTTTAAAGAACAACTAGAAGATGATGAGTTCGAGTCAGAGTCGGAACTAGAGTCTGACTCCAAGTCTAGAGAAGTCGTCATAGAGTCTCCGCCTATTATCGACCCCCTCCCTTTATTTCTCCTAGTTTAGCATCGAGTAGTAGTAGAATTGGGCCTACCCCAGCAACTGTCCCTCCTTTGCCACTGACCAATGATCAGATAGCTTCTTTGTTTCAGTTATTTTCAAATTTTAAAATGAATAAATCAGATTCTGCTTACTTCTTGTGTTATTATGATTGCAATTATGTTTGTAATGATACTGAGGATGATCCTGGCCCATAATCACTTGACTTACCACCCTATTTGATAAAGTAAATTTTAGAAAAGGGGCATGGGGCACTAGTTATAGAAAACACTGAACCAATCAACGTGGGGACAGAACTCGAACCTAAAGAACTTAGGATAGGGAACACCCTAGACTCAGCTTAATAGTTTCTCTTCATTGACCTTCTACACGAGTTCAAAGATGTTTTCGCTTGGTCCTACAAAGACATGCTAGGGATAGACTGGGACATTGCAGAACACCGTATCCCAATCAAACCAAGTTTCAAACCAGTTAAACAAAAACTCTGCAGAATGAAGACATAATGGGTTCTTAAGATCAAAGAAGAGGTAGACAAACAATTCAAAGCCGAGTTCATCAAAGTTATCGAGTATTCTGACTGGGTGGCCAATATGGTCCCTGTACCCAAAACGGATTGGAGAATCCGGGTTTGTGTTGATTTTAGAGATCTAAACGAGGCTAGTCCAAAAGACGACTTTCCATTACCACATATCGACATATTGGTAGACAATACAACTGACCACGCACTTTTGTCCTTTATGGATTGATATGCAGGCTGCAATCAGATCAAAATGGCTGAAGAGGACATGCATAAATCCACATTTCTCACTCAATGGGGAACCTATTGTTATACTGTCATGCCTTTCGGGTTAATCAATGCTGGTGCAACATATCAACGCACTGCCACTACCTTAATACACGATATGAAGCACAAATAAGTAGAGGTATATATTGATGAGATGATCGTTAAATCCAAAGATAGACAGGGTCACATCGCCAATCTTCGCAAGTACAATATGAGACTCAATCCTCAGAAGTGCGCATTTGGGGTAACATCTAGGAAGTTTCTAGGTTACGTCGTAAGTCAATAGGGAATAGAGATTGATCCATCCAAGATCAAGGCTCTAATCGAAATGCCACAACCTTAGAGAGAGAAAGAATTTCGAGGTTTTCTAGGAAAGGTACAATAATATGCCATTTTATCTCTAAGCTTACCCTGATTTGCGAGCCAATATTCAAAAAGGTCAAAAGGACAGACCACACCATGTGAGATAATGATTGTCAGAAGGTGTTCGAAAGAATCAAGGAGATTTTGGCAAAACCACTTGTGCTCATGCCACCGCAGAAAGTTCAACCTTTATCCCTATACCTTACAGTCACAGAAAACAGTCATGGGAGCCATGCTCGCTTAAACGGTAGGGGAAGAGGAAATAAAGAAGCTGCTACATTACATCAGCAAGAAATTCTTGGGATACGAGATAAAGTACACACCTCTTGAAAAGACTTTTCTCGCTCTTGTGTGGGAAATAAAGAAGCTGCTACATTACATGCTCAACTACTCGGTCAAAGTCTACTCAAAAATAGATCCCATAAAGTACATTTTCGAAAAGCGAGTTCTTAATGGCCGACTAACAAGATGGACTATAATTCTTTCTGAGTTTAACCTCAAATACGTGCCTCTGAAGGTAATTAAAGGACGAGCACTGGCTGAATTCTTCGCAGACAATCCCATACATGATACCCAAATGATAGAGAAATGGTCATTTCCAGACGAAAATATCCTTCATACTAATACAAAATCATGGGATCTTTACTTTGACGGGTATTCCAATCAAAGAGGATATGGGATCAGATTGTTGCTAATTTCTCCTGAAGGCGAGCATACAACAATTTAAGTCAAACTCGGCTTCGAGGAGACTAATAACGCGGCAGAATATGAGGCTTGCCTCATAGGCTTACAAGCAGTAGTCAGTCTTGGCATCAAGAGACTTCGAGTCCATGGAGACTCATCCCTCATTATCAACCAGATCACTGAATCATGGAAATTACGGAGTGAAAATCTCGCCTCATATCAATCAAGGGTAGATCAAGTGGCTCAGTTCTTTGATCAAATCACTTACTTACACTTACCAAGAGAGGAAAACCAATTTGCAGACGCTCTTGCGAAACTTGCATCCCTCATTAACATATCTGACAATATGGTAGATATGCCCTTATGCATCGAAAGGCGATCCGAACCAGCCTATATAAACTTCATAACTGACGAGGAGGAAGATCAAGAAGAGCCTGGATACCAGGCCATTCTAAGTTACAAGCTCAATGGTGAATATCCACCACACATGGACTAGATGAGACGACGAGATATAAGGCTACTGGCCTCTGAATAAATCCTGAATCAAGGGGAATTATATAAAAGAACGACATATAGCGTTATCTTGCTTTGCCTCAATCGCTAGAAAGCAAATAAATTAATAAAGCAAGTCCATGACGGAGAATGTCGTCCTCACATGAGCGGAACAATGATTGATAAAAAAATCATGCGCTTAGGATACTACTAGAAGACCATGGAAACAAACTGCATAAAATATGTCAGACATTGTCACAACTGCCAAATCTTTACAAATGTGCAGAACGTTCCACCCTCCTTGTTATATAGGATGACATCACCTTGGCCATTTTCTAGTTTGGGAATAGATATCATCGTAAAAATCATTCTAGCAGGGATAGGAGACCATTGTTACAATCTAGTGGCAATAGACTACTTCACTAAATGGGTGGAAACACTTCCTATATTGCTCCAACAACCAAAAAAGTGGCTAAGTTCATACAAGCTAAGATCATTTGTCGATATGGGTGCCTACATGAGATCATCAGTGACAATGGTTCTCATTTTCAAGCTGAAGCTGCGCAAGTGCTCGCTAAGTACAAAATCCAGCATCATCACTCCTCACCATACCGGCCCCAAACCAGTGAAGCCGTAGAGGCGGCAAACAAAAATGTCGTCATGATCCTAAATAAAATGATCGACAATTATCGTGACTGGCCTAATAAAATACGTGCCTTATGGGGATATCGAACTTCAGTCTGGACGCCCACTGGGGCTACTCCTTTCAACCTGACATATAGTATGGAGGTTGTACAACCAGTAGACCTAGAGATCTCATCTCTACAAATTCTACTTGAAAGTCAAATTCCATAAGCTGAATAGAATAGAGAACGATATGAAGAACTCATTCTCCTGGATGAGAGACGATTACGCGCCCTACATAATGTTCAAGCATATTGATGAGTCACTTTTATGTATACATTTATGCCTCCCCTTAATCGCTTTTTATGTAGATTTTGTGCTAATTACATTATTTATATGCCATGTATATTAGAATGTTGCTACCGCCGCTATTTGGTGTTTAATGCAGAATTGATGCATTTATGGAGCAAAAGAATGAAATTAAGCACCGCGGAATGGCATAGAGGAACACACGAAGCATGACACGCGAATCTAGAGGAAGAGAAGAGAAGATAAGACGAATAAGTGACAAGAAGATGAGATATTCGATCGTCACCAGTACTCGATCGAGTATATGCATGTAATTAAGAGGAAATTAAATGTAGAGATTTGAAGCTGCTGAGAAGAGCATACTCGATTGAGTATGCTAGCACTCGATCGAGTATTGCCTAGAATCCACACTCCCGTGAGGATTTTCCTTAATATATTTATCTCATGCTATAAATACCAATCTCGACGCCTATGCATTGTTTATGCTTTATTTACCCTAGATACTCTCTAAAAACTCATTAGATTAGTTTAGTTTAGTTTTCATTATTATTGCTTTTCAGATCTACGACTCTACATTACGGTACTCTATTAATCTTTTCTCAGTTATTGCTAATTCAAGTTTCATAGTTACAATTGCTTTGTTCATTGTTTTTATGTTTTTAATTATGTCTTTCATTCATCTTATTGTTGTTAGATTCACTAGTATGCTTAGCTAATTTGTTAATCTAGGGTGAAAAGGGATCTAGGTTGTTAGAATGAGTTAATGGTTAAATTGCTTTTGTGTTGTTGTTTAATTATTGTCTTACATCTAATTGATTAGTTACTGGCCAAGAATAATTGATTAGTCTTGCTCTAATACTACGGTTTTCTATACCTTTATTTACTCTATCGAGTAGGACTTACTCTGTCGAGTAAGTTTATGTGTTTTAGAATCAGAGTCTGCCTGTTGGGTACTCGATTGAGTATGCAAGGAACTCGATCGAGTAAGGGTCACTCGATCGAGTAACACACTTACTCGATCGAGCAAGTCTGTCTTACGGGTTTGTTTAGTCGGGTTTTGTTAATAACGCGAGATTAGTATGTAATTAAGGCCAACGGTTTCTTCATTAATCATAATTCATATTTTCATAAAACCTATCAAAAACAAAAAGGGAGATCGTTACTTTGCTTTCCTCGCGTTGTTTACAAATCCAAGAGCTTGAGTCGTCGATTTCTGGTGTCCTTTACGTCATCTTGTTCCTTGTCTCGTGGGTAAGCCTTACATACT
>VHZZ01032286.1:0-12286 GCA_009801015.1 Silene noctiflora
GATACGACTTCTTAGACGGATTTCATGTTCGACCTCAAATTGGCCGAAGGTCCAAAACCGCATGAAATGTCATTGTTGGGCTGTTTTGTTTCAGAACCCGTCACTGGAGGGGATGTGCACATTAAGGAACAGGGTTTATCGCTCGGTATGATGAGCGGGGCTTAGGTGGGAACGGTTGTTGTCCCCCACTGGCAGCGCTACACACCTTGGGTGTGTAGTCATTTATGTGGAGTGATGGAGGAGATGATGTGGTAATGCTATGTTGTTGCTTATTTGGTTGTTGTGACAGTAACTAACCCCGTGTTGTGTTTTGTAACTGTGATGATCCATTCGAAGATGGTGAGCAGATGTTGAACAGGTATAGCTTTGATGCGCATGGGATGGCTGGGCAATCACCACGATAGAGTCTTCCGCTGTGTCTGTGTCTTGTAGTAGTTTGGATAATGAGACTTTGATTTCAGTTGTATTTTGGTTAAACAGTTTGGATAATCATGTAATCACTTAATTCATTATTTAAAGTTGTTTCTTTATTGTCTTGTGATTATCATTGCCTCGGGAAACCGAGATGGTAGCATCCCTATGCCTAAGGTGGCCTTGGTAAGGCACCTTGGAGTATGGGGGTGTTACAATTACTTTGCTTGCAACCCACCTAGACACAGTTGCCTGACTTACAGCCATAGTAGCAGCCACCCTTTTTTGAGTAGTTCTGAATCTGTAGTCAATGCTTTTGAACTTTGTAGCATCAAAGTCTATCTTGTTAGTACATTTCCTTCTCTTTAACTTGTTATTCACATTAATTAGTTCCCCTGCATGTCTTTGTTGCTTTGCTTCATTCCATAAATTAGTGATGGCTTTCCTGGTTACATCATATTGCCGAGCCACCTCTAACATTGTACCCCTTACTGGTTTACCATCTATACATTTCAGAAGTAGAATCTGAATTATTTTTGCTCTTTCTAAGTTACTCAAGTTTCTGATCTTCTTTGTCATGAATTTGTTTGTGTTTGAGGAGGATTTATTTGGATGTATTTAATGAGAATTTGGCACTTTGCTTATAAATTTTGAATTTTTGTTTGTTTGCTTATAAATGATCTACATAAAACAGTGACTTTCTATATATAGCTGTAACAAAACCCTAATTATTTGAACTTGCACAAATTGTTGATTGATGTTGGCGCAAAATTTGAACTGCTCTGAAATGTTCAAATTGGCGCAAATCAGAAAATTTGGTCTAAATTTGGTGCCAAATTTCATCATAATTCTTCACTTGTTTGTCCTCTTGATTTTACAGTTATGACTTGTGATCAATGACAGTGAAGGAAGAAATGAAGGAAAACCCACATGCAAATCTGAAGTTAATATCATTTTGTAGTCTTTTTCAGAAATTAAAACTTTATAAGTTTAATTTCAGAATTTTTTAAAGGGTTGTAATTTTATGAATCTAGAAATCCCAATATTGTAATTTAAGTAATATAAAAGTTGTTTCTAAGAAATGTTTTGTAATGAAAAAATTCCAGCCAAGTACACTATTGTATTATTTTGGAGGGAAGGTTTCTTTATGGCTCACGGTTTATTATTTTGGAGGGAAGGATTAGTTATAATCCATAGTTTAATTAATCATGTCTTCTTTTTCCTACATACTAGTCAACTTGTTCTTTTTATTCATTCTTTATTTCTTTTCTTAATTTCTGTGCTCAAGCCTTGGGGGAAGTTCAGGCTGAATAGGAGGGAGTATATTCTTATAAAATGACATCGTAAACCCAGATTTTGGTGCAAGTTGTTGAATGATGTTCATACAACGATACTAAAATCATTAATTATCAATATTTCATGGATAAATATTACTCCAATTTAATAAATAAGTTTTTTGACTTTCAATTATATGTTTTTACCAAATAAATAATTATATTTTGTGAATTTGTAGGATCTTACGACCCTACCTTCTCCTCGATTCAAAGTAGAATTCCGATCCTAACAAGATGTAGCTATTAATGTATGAAATGAATAAATCGACAGGGTGTTGTAAGCTTCCTACTGAGTTTGCGTCAGAGAGTGAAAAAAGAAGCGCAGACACAACAAATATAACACAACAAAAGCTGCTCTTCTAACTTGTCTGATGCAAACTTCAGCTTTCTAATTTCTGTAACTTCACACCAACCAAATTAGCTCCATTCTTGTAAGATCCCAACTTTCTTCATTCTTTCTCTCTTTTTTTTTGTGTTATTTTTTTTCTCATATAATACACTTCATTATTCTTTGCTTCAATTGGCTTACTTTCCTCTTTAACTTTTGTTTGATTAGCTAATCTTATGTCTGTTTACTGCTGTTTATGTTCATTTGGGTTTTTGATTTATGCTGTAATGTGGGTTTTATTTGATGGGTTTTGAGTTAAGCATATACTTCAGTTATGGGTTTGAATGTTTGATTAATTTCATAATTTTTGTTGCTTTTCTTTGGAAATTAGTGTTTTTAGTTGTTGATTTTTTCTGGGTTTTTACTGATTTATTGAATTAAGGTTTCTTCTGTTACTCCAGTTTGAAAGATCTATGTGAAAGGTTCCATCTTGAAACTTTTTGAGAGAAAAATTATAGAAATGAGATTTATTGCAAATCAGCATGAATTAGAAATTGGATATTTTGCTCCTTCAAAAAAAAATAATGGGTATCTTTCGAGGGAAATTCTCCATTCCAATCATTTGTTTACCTTAAATCAGACAATATAGAATAAAGGTAAACAAATGATTATGACGGATGTAGTATACTTCTTTTGCTCTAGTTTGAAATTCTAATTTAAATCAGACAATATAGAATAAAGGTGTCCAATTCATGGAACATTACATATGGGAAATGCTACAAATTTCAGCAGAAAAGTGCATTTCATTCTGGATTTCCTTACTAAAGATGTCTTTTGGCTGTCTGAGCAAAATCTTTTTGATATTGACTTGCATTTATTGATCCTAGGTGCTGAATCCTATAAAGTGTGATTGGTGGAGCTCGTAAAATCATTTGATAGAAGAAATATAGTTTTACGAGCTTAGGAAGAAGAGTGACTATATCTGACCATCTATGCTACACCCGCCTTATGTATTTTGGTTTCCATACTTAGATGGGCATTCCCCTGCTGGTATTACATAGTGAGACTGCTGGAGATCAATTCCCTTTGCTAATGGAGCGCTTGGAAGCCGTTGAACGTCATAACCATGTAATCAACATTGCTGTTAGTGTTGATGCTCCATCGAGCACATCTAATCATGGTGACGGTAGAAATCAAACAGAAATTGACCTCAGTGTAGATAGACCATTAGATGCTAGTACTACCCAAGTTAATACAGCACAATCTTTATCTTCTAGTAGGAGAATGAGCTCCCGAAATTCTTCATCTGTGGCGAGAGGTAACTCAATTGGTTACACCAGCCCGTTGAATTCGGGCCTATGGATCTCAGTTGAGCTCATTGTCACTCTAGCCCAAATTGTTGCTTCTGTTGTTATTTTGTCCTTGTCAAGATATAAGAGTGCGGATGCTCCCCTTTTCGCATGGGTGGTGGGTTATGCATGTGGTTGCCTTGCAACACTTCCGATTCTATACTGGCGTCTTCGGAATTGCACCCAAGGACGTGACCGGTATTCAGTTCAGTCACATCACAGCTCTGCAGGGGTAACCACTTCCGATGGCACTACTTCCACAGCATTGTCTTTCACTCAGGAAGAAGGGACTACTCATCATGATTCACATACACTGACCAGAAATGGTCATATGGGCGGAAGAATTAATGTTCGGTAAGCGTTTGAGTTTTTGTTATTAATGGATCGTCTCGCTTATTCTATTGATTATCCAAAAAAAGTTATTGGAGGCTAATCCGCTAACCTTTTTGTAAAAAACAAATGGAGAAAGACATTGCAATGAGAAAAGAGTGGAACTCTGTTGGAAAGCGCCTAATAAAATGGTCTCATGTTGTTATTTTTTGTCTTCATCAGCAATTTCTTTTGTTGTTGAATAAGAAACTGGTTCATCTGCAGGTTCAACGGAATAGTTGACCACTTCAAGATGGCATTGGACTGTTTCTTTGCCGTGTGGTTTGTAGTTGGTAATGTGTGGATTTTTGGGGCACATTCCTCTCCCTCCATAGCTCCAAAGTTGTATAGGTAACTATTTGTATTGTTTTGAATTCTTGCAATTTTCCCATGTGACTGCTGATAGTTGATCGACGTTAGCTTTGACCTATTTCTCACAGTATACAATAGCTAAACTTAAGTGATTATTTGAAATCAAATTTGACAAATTACACTATTCTACATATATTTGGAGAAATTAATGGTCAAACTCATCGGTTGACAATCTAAGTCAATTGCTTCATCCCAGACAGCTGACCCATTCGTTCTGTGTTCCAGGTTGTGTATAGTTTTCCTTACCTTCAGCTGCATTGGTTATGCGCTCCCGTTCCTACTATGTGCTACCATATTTTGCTGCCTGCCTTGTATTATTTCAGCAATTGGAATTAGAGAAGATCTCTCAAAAACTAGAGGGGCCAGCACGGAAGCCATTGAGGCCCTACCCACCTACAAGTTCAAGCTAAGCAAAAATGAGATTGCTGATGATGAAGATATACGCTTGAGAGCTAGTAATGAACATTTGGCCGACGGAACTCACAAGGAGCTTAGGATATCTCAAGAAGATGCAGTAAGTTTGACATTTTTGTAGCATTATTCTCTGATTTATGTCGTGCATATGCCAATTATGCGGTTGATTGTTTGGCATTTTCAGCATCAAAAATATTCTGATGAAGTCCGAACAAAATATTAAGAAAACATGGAGTGCTCTTATTGACATAGAATAGAACCCCATGAGGCCATAATAGCAGGTTGTCCCTCAACCACATGAGCATCAAAGCTACCCTATAAGATGATTACAATATATACTAGATCGTGAGATAACATTTGTATCTCTAAAACCCGAGTGGTCCCATTTACACCCAAAAAAATTCACCTCCAAATCTTTATGAGCCAGCCAATCGGAAATGCTCACATGGGAAAGTCGTTTGGTACTCATGACCTAGGTCTGAAAGCCCGTTAGCATAGGATATTAGGACCTGCCTGATTGGCCCCGTTTACACCCAAAAAACCCGCCTCCAAATCTCTACCAACCAGCCAATTGGATATGGTGTTCATACTTAAAGATATGTTACTTTTCTTCCATTTCATTGTTGCCATCTTTCATACTATTCTCCTGTTTAGTTTCCCAGTCACGTACCAAATTATTTACGATTTTGTAAATGGGACGGGGATGCAGGCTTGTTGCATTTGCTTAGCAGTCTACGTAGAAAACGACGAGTTGAGGGAGCTTCCTTGCTTCCACGTCTTCCACACCGAGTGTGTTGACAAATGGTTGAAGATCAATGCATTGTGCCCTCTCTGCAAGCTTGAAATCAGTGAGCTCAGTAGCACCTCATCATCTGCCCGAAACAACTCCAGACAAGCAAACACAAATGGTGAAGGTGCAGGCGATTCTTAGCTTATATTCGTAGGCCGTACCCTTGTAAATTATGCTTCTAGTTTGAGAATGAAGATCTTCTATTGTGCACTAAAAATGCCATTTCTTCAGGGTGATCATATTGGACCATGAAAGTATTCGTCCGACCTGTAGAGTCTTGTAACATACGAGTTCAGGTCGCAAGTTTCAAAGTTACGGAAATTACATGCATACTCCACAGTTTGTTTTGTTACTGTTCTCCTTCATTCTTCGTTCCATTCAATAGCTTCCATTGTCTAGGTCGAGCCAAGCATTAAGGACTGAATTTTACGGCAGCTAAGATTAATTCTACTGTAGTGTCACGAGTTTTGAGTTAATTCGACTATATTGCCCTAAGATTTTAGGGTATTTGGCGATTGATGTTCGAAAAATGTTTCATTTTGGTAACTTGTGGGGCAGTGGCAACAATCGTAAAATTTAATTTGATGTACACTAATGACGTTTTTCATCATTTTGAAACAAATGCAAAGAAAATTTACCTGAAAAATATGTTTATACAAAAAATATAATGTAATTACCGTTTTCAAGTGGTTAAGTAAGAAATAACTTGAAACTCGAGGTATAAAAAATATTATTGACGTCAATTATATGCCTTAAGATTGGGTGGTTCGGAGCTGGGTTTGGTAGTTAAAGAAGTAAAGAACATTGCATGTTCTCCGAGTATGACGCACAACGAATGCCTATCGATTTACATTACAACATAAAGTTAGACGTGAAACAGGCATTGTTCTTTAGCCATCATGACGCCCTGTTCAATTCCTCGCCGGTCATGCATTAAAGGTATTCATGGTAATAAGTTGATAGCAAAGACTCCATCTTCATCGAGGACACAAAAAAGTGAACTCAAACACGATACAATCACAAGATTATATGTAAAAAATGTTTAGTTTATATGTTGCAACAGTATGAGATTATCGAAACTCGAGACACTCAAATTTATAGGCTGTAATTCACATCATGTTTCGCCTGACACTGCTTATATAACACATCACAAAAACAGGCAGCAAAATAGTCAACTGTGACAAATCGCGTGTAGGTAACAATGTAACATTGTCACCTTCGTTATTTCAAATCAGAAATTCCAGCAACTAAGCAGCCAAAGTAATACCGGCCAGAGATATAGTTAATCAGAAGAGCATAAATGATTCAACCTAGCAAAGAAGCTAAAATATGTATAAATGATACGTCTTCTTCGTCAAAAACTAGTCAAAAATTGCAAGATAAGTGCCCTGAAAGAGCCAAAAACAATCCACACATTCCAAATACCAAAATCTTGAACCAAAACCACCAGGTCATCATCAGCTCGAAAAGTGGCATAGGACATAGAGTAAACAATTTTACTGATCTAATCAGAGACATGCAACCTCCAATAGAACTCAATTGAACAAAAATCACACCATCTAAGGAAAAAAAAAATTGACACAAGACGGGATAAACATCAACTACTGCTCACTCAAAAGTACGCACTTCACAAAATCAAGTATATATATAATCAGTAAAGGAGTCATACACCAGTACTGATACTTATCCAACCTCTTAACAAGAGGACCATAAAAGATGACCAGCCTAGGGAATTTTAAACACTACACAGTCAACCATAAAGCAATTAAGTTTTTCTAGCCTTGGCTTCAAAACAATGCCAGAATCCAGATTTAAGGATATGCGGAAACAGCACTGTGAACCAAAATGCCAGCTAGCCCTTAATACTACTTGCCTTCGATATTATGAGACAAATGTAATGACAATGCCTCAGGCTCCAACCTGTCTTTCTACGATCACTTCGCTGTGTCAAGGTAAACAGAAAAGTATAAAAACCGAAAAGCATGCTCATCAAGAAACTATTATGTAAGAAAATTCTCAGGCTGAGGAGGTTACTTGCTTGTAAGCCATATAACTCATGTTCACTTCGATAGATGAAATCTTATCTCAGACCCAGCATAACGACAAGTTTCCCTACAAGAACAAGAAGCAGCCTAGTCTCCAGCCAAAAAGTAAGCCTAGCAAAATCAGATAATAGAAGAAACCAAAACACATAATAGAAAAGAACAGAAATGAAACTAAGCCACTGAAGGCTATTGAACATGGAGAATGTTTTCAGAACTACAACTTGAGAGCTCAAGTGCATCAGCTGCAAAGGCAAACAGAATTAGATTAGTCAAATAACGAGCGAACTAGACTCAGTCCAACCAAACAAACAAAAAATGAATTTGGAGACTTCCCTTGCCCTTAAGTTAAAATTCCCAAGAGGCCACATCTGTTGTACATAATAATGATCAAGTCGTAAAATTCAAGCTAACATACACCATGATCATAATATCCAAAAGAACATTTGGAAAGAAAATACTAAATAGATCCAACAAGATTCCAACAAGGACCTTTAGTTTCCTGCCCAAGTGGATCTATCTTTTCCGGCCACCACGCTCCCTTAATGATAGTGTCAGCGACTCGCCATTTCCGACATTATAATAAGCAAGTGTGAGATTGTCTTTGAGAAATCCAGCCTTTCCGCTTAGTTTCTGCTTGTTTGCAGGAAGTTGAATTTCTGCAGATATCTTTTCTTTCAGACTGCCAACAGTTTCAGATAACGACTGCATGGAAATCTCCAGTATTTGCCCCTTAAGATTCCCTTCATCAACACTTGGAACAGACACATTGATCCTAACAGGTCCCTGCACACACAGCTCAGAGAGCAGTTAGCTCCATTTGAAAACAACAGGAAGAGACCTTTATAAGCAGCAACGGAAGTTGTAGACCAAGACAGAGGTCAGAAAGTAGAAACTAACTACAAAAGCACATCAAGTTTCAAGAATTTTAGTGCATTAATCAGTATTCAATACACCAACTAATTAAAAGGGTCATAAGTCCCAGATATTTTAGTGCTGTAATCAGTATGCAAGAATGACAGAGCCTGTAATTAACAGGTCCCAGCACACATCACTCAAACAGCCGTTAGCTCCATTTGAGAGCGAGAAGAGAATCTATAAACTGAAAAGGGAAAATCAAAATTTTGCGACTGACTAGGCAGGCTTGGACAGTTGGAAGTAAAGCATAAAAGAGATCAAAGAGAAGTATCTAAGTAAAAAAGCTCATAAAGTTCCAAAGATTAGTTCGATAATCAGTAAGCAGGTCGCCAAAGCCTGTAATCTAACCTCAAAGAGAATGCATTAGCCAGTTACCAAGCTAGTTGAAAAGTAGAACGATTAAAAAAATTCAGTAGAGATAACAAAAAAAAGAGACCATACCGGATGTTGAGCAAGAAACTGATCCTCTGGAACCAGAGCTGTGTCATCAAACTTCTGCCTTTTTGGCTCTGGTTCATCAGGAAGCGGAGGAAGAGCTTCCGTGGGTGGTGGCGGAGGTGGAGGTATTCCTTGTGGCATCGGAGGCGGAGGGGCAGGCATCCCATGCGGTGGCATGATTGAAAAGGGTCGATGAGCACCAACCGGCGTAAACTGGGCAGCAGGTGGAGGTGGCCCTGGCATGGAAAGAGGTTGCATTGGTGGACGATTCATCATCATTTGTTGCTGTCCAATAGGCATTTGTTGCTGTCCGAGAGGCATTTGCATAGGAGGAGGTGGCGGCCTAACCATTTGATTTGCAGAGACCATAGGACGGTGTTGAAAAGGTACCATATTCGGAGTACTGTTTGGAGTTGAATATGGAATGCTGCCGGTTGGTAAACGGGGCATATTAAGGGCTAAATTAGGCGGTGGGGGGAGTGGACGGACTAAGGGAACACCAGGTCTTGGAGGAGGAAGAGCAGCAGGTCCTGGGAGAGGCCTTCCATCATTATTATTGATCTCATATGGATCTTCACCACCCATACTCTGAGACATAGCCTGGTTCGCAGTACGGCCAATGCTCCCAGTGTGTCCATCCCATATAACTTGCTTAGGCTGCTCATCTTTTTTCTTCTCAATCTCGGCTTTGACGGCATTGGACACTTCTTCCTCGGTGGTACCAAAGATGTCAGGACGAGTACGTGCAAGTCCCACGATATTTCTGGAGATTTCGTCATCTTGAGCAAGGGTGGTCCCCCGAATCTTAGCCAACATCCTTTCCTTTTGCTCCTTGTATTTTGGATCAATGAGAGAGATCCTAATGTGTTCCGACATCTCACTTGTGGGTATCAATTCTCTGGTAATTGGAGACACAACAAAGTTAGATGATTCTCTGTCTGCTTGAATTATCTCTTCTGGTCTTTTCCAGTTTTTGACAATTCTCATTGGACGTTCGTCTTCATCCATAGTGGCTACTTCATTCTTGTGGTCATCTCCATTCTCACCAAGGCTTGCTGCTTTCATACCCTCCTGAACAAGTTGCATTTCCTCCTCATCCATTTCCATTTCCACCTCCTTGCCAGGCTCGACAACCTCTTCCTCATCTATAGTAGATATCTTGCTCCTCCTTATGACTTCTTCAAGAGTCATGGGCATAGGCAATATCTCGTCCTCATCATCTGCAAAATCTATACTCTCGACAACTACAAAATCATGCCAATCAATCATAGCCATTTGAAGTCTTTCTTGCTCAACCTCATGCTCCGCTTTCTGCCAAGCTTGCTCCTGTGATTTCTCCCATTCAAGTCTATGCAGACACCGCTCTAACACAGTGGTTCGGTCAACAATACTCTTGTGTATCTTATCTATCAAACCCTTTGGAGGCATCAAAACCTTAGAATAAGCATCAGCAAGGGCAGTGAAGAACATAAACATGCTATGGGTTGGCTTCAAAAAATGAAACTGTGGGTTGTTCATCTCCCGACTAGTAAGACCAGTCAAAAAAGACTTTCCATTCCTGGCTACAAATTGTGCAGTAAGCTTAATTATATCCAATTCCTCCCCTGTTATCCCCTCGGGCAGCCTTACAGTGTATTGTTCAGCCTCGGGAGGCTCAAGGACCTTACGGACAGGTCTAAATTGTGCAGCAGGGTCGGGTTTTTCTGCAGTGGAAGCAACAGCATCAGCATCAGCAGAAGCAGTCTCTGGAAGAGCAGAATCCAAGGGGTGTTGTGCAGAATTTAGATTTTGAGCACGAAACTCTGATAGCTTATGCTGATAATAAGCATGGTAAGGATCGGATGCAATTAAAAAGTTAAATTTAACATTTCCTGCATTACTAGCAACAATTCTCTTTTCGAATTCAGGCCCATTTTTGGCTACAAACTGTGATGTCTTATCAATAATGTTCCTAATATCTGGAGGTGGATGGATTATCCCAATTCTTCGCGTATGTGTTGCGACTGAGCTTGGTTTGACTAGTAGATCATTTTGGTTGTCGTCCTCCTCCGCAGGCAATTGGGAAGGTGGCAATGGCCCAAGATCCCCATCAGTTGGTGGAGCAGGAAGTGGCAAAATTGGCGTCACGCCCAGCATAGTACTCAATATCCAGCTACAACCCCACTAACACCGAATCTCAAAATAATTATCACCCAACTTCAACAATATTCGTAATCGTAAAACGCAGCCTGTAAACCAACAAATTACGTAAGAGTCAGCTGCAGTACATGAAAAAACCTACCAATCCTATCTATTAAACCAACAACAACACGGAGTATACAACAATCAATCAATCAATCAAATTAATCCTATCTATTACAACTATGGATCCTTTAATTAATTGACATTACTTATTAATTATTATTAGTAAGTAATATACGATTAACCAAATTAATTAAAAAATTAAACATAACAAGGTAAATCATACCTACCAAAATTTGTAAAATCGAGGGTTAGAGCCTTAGAGGAGGGGGACTTGAGGGTGAGGCGGTGAGGGATGAGGGTAGGGTTGGTTTTTGGTATGAGTTATGAGTTATGAGTATATTTATATGGGAATCTTACTTTTATGGGCTACTTAATTATTTATATGGCCCAAATTAGAAAACCAACATTGTACTAATACTCCGTGTAAATATAAACGCCTTAACAATAAAACGGGTCAAGTAATATATCACTTGTGCTTATGAGATAAATATTTTGTATTTGTCTTATTCATCTAATATCGACATTGACTTGTCTTAAGCTTTAGACACACATATTTGTGCTTAAGATATACGTATCCGTTTCATAGTTAAAATGTATGTATGAAATATTAAATTACTTGATTTCATCCCGTGTGTTGCACGGGTAACTAAGTAATGTTTTTGTTTTAAGTGAGTTTTGTAAAACCGTTAGTAGATAATGTATGGACATTTAAAGTCAATCAGGATACGTGAAGCTTGTTCATTGTGAAATGTTTTGTGAATCATTATCAAACCAGTTAGTATATTATCCGGGTTACGTCGCATGCCATATTGACGAGGTAAAATTCTAATTATTGTGTTTATATCCATTTTGTTATGCGTAGTAATAAAACTGTAGTTAAATGTAAGGTGGATGGAAATCACTATACGTTAATGTGTATTCTAATTTATACGTATAAGAAATTCTTTATATTGTTACATGTATTCTTTTTATATCATGTTTTAAGACAGTATCATATATTCATCGGTTGATCTCTTTTAAGATAATTATATCCGTCTTTGAAAAAAGTTGCGTATATTCAGATTCTATAGCTTAAACTCTTAGAGAAACCCATCAATGTCTCGAAAGAACACGATTTATTTCAAGCAACACAATCAATTTTACCCTCCTAAATAATAAAAATGGCTAATCAAATTAGTACATTGATTAAACCCAAGAGAAGGTTTTGGAAATTTCTATAAATCAAAGGGAATTTAGAGGAATGTAGTAAAAATCTAAAAGAATGTCTAGCATAAATT
>VHZZ01032290.1:0-15555 GCA_009801015.1 Silene noctiflora
CCGCCATTACACATCTACAAGCATATAACCGAGACCCAACTAGTACTACGGTCAGTCAACGATAGTCAAGGGTCCTAAAAGGGCGGGTATTACAACATACTCTTGGTAGCCAACAACAATAGAACCCTTATTCTAAAACGTAAAATCCGGTATGAGTTAATATAAGGGCATGAATAAATTCTCTTGGTAGCCACCAACAGTGTGACCCTTATTCTAATACTTACAATCTGAGATGGGCCTACAATCCTCGGCTTTGTTACGAAAACAACAACATCCAAAATCCCAAACAACAAGTTAAGCCTATTTATCACCTGGATTTTCATTTAGAATGTCTTATCAACGCCCTCCAGTGTCGTCTCGTCCTCTGTTCTAACAACAATTCAACAATCCCTAGTTCCTCAAAAATCCAACGTGAATTTGATGCTGGAGAAACTTTTGCCCCATTGGGATGCAATTATTAGGTCCTAAAACTTACAAAATACGTTTTTCATTCAAAAGGACTATTAAAGATCCTACTCTTTTTTTAAGAAAACTGTGTTTTTCTCATTCTATATATTGTTTTATATTTCCACGAACCTTTCTCTCCAAATGCAAATTTCAATGTAATATCATATAAATCACATAAAGTGACCAAAATGCAGCTAAATAGTCGTTAAAAAAGCGCTATTTTCAAGGCCAACCTCGTAAGTCATGTTAATACATTTTTTTTTGTGTAAAGGGAACCATAAAAGCAAAATTGAAATTGGCGTTCAAATCATTTTACAAGCTTTACAAGGCGAGTCAGCCAACATCTACACCTTATGATAATACATTAAAGTCATTGTTGTGATATTACCCAGGCAACGCTCGTGCTAGAAATCTAGTTATACTTTAATTGAAGTACAAATCTAAAGAATTATGAAATATTTTATTTTTTGGGAATCTTGATTTATTTACCGTTTTCAAAATCCAACCTACTTATATTATTAATATATGCAAAACAATTAACATTTTTATATATCTAAACTATATAGTATATGAGTTTTTACTAATTTATGTCATTTATATTACTAGTCTTGGTGTCGGCTTCACCCAGGCTACCTAAATTTACCATTTAGAATTTATTTATTTTGAAATATAATTGCGTTAACTTGTCTAATTCATACATTTATCATTTGTAATACATTTTGTTATGATATTTCTTAAAATTATAATTGATCATAAAATTTATCAACTAAATTATGAGATACATTCACTAATATTTCTGTTGTATTACTTTGGTTTTCACTACTTTTCATATTACTACTATTACTTTCACCAATTCTCAATTAAAGTTATTTTAATTATTCATGTTACTAATATTATGACATTTTTTAAAATTATGATTTAAAAAATATTATCAACAAAATTATGAGATTCATTCATTATTCTTACAGTTACTAATGTTACTTTTACTATTCATCTTATTAATGTCGTTACATTCGCTACTCCCGTTGTTACCATTGTTACTTTCACTACTCCCGCTGCTATTATTGTTTTAAAAAAAAAATCATTTTGATGTTACAATTATGTCAATATTTTTAATTAGGGAAAGTCATTTAATTTTTTTTTTCTACTTATTCCAACATTCCAAATTACAACTGCAGCCTTAGATATAATATCTTTTCTAAATTAATTACTTTCTTAATACTATATAATAAATCATGAATTTTTATACATTTAATTTAAAATTCTATAGTATAATAAAAAAAATTATGTTTTAGATCATTCAATAAAATCCCTAGTTTCTTATTTATATATTATAGTAGTAGTTAGATAAATTATACCGAGTATTCAATTAGATTAGATATGGCCTAGGTTCGTATCCCTCGACCTCAGTATTGTATTACCTAGTGTCTCATTTTGCACTAAAATTTGGAAGAAACAGTCTTTCACCAAAACTCACCAAATTATTGAGAGACCATTCTTTCGTACCCCTTTATAGATTTTTCGTAACCCCTTTATTGCTAGTCGTGACCAAAATAACACTTTAATTTTATACCTGTTTACATAATGACACTCTGTTTTATAAAACTAGCTGAAAATGTACTTGAAATGTGATACGGTTAGATCTGGCAAAAGTAACCCGACCCGATTGACCCGACCCGAAAAGGCTGGCCCGAGACTCAAAATGACCCGAAATGCATCACCCGAATGTGACCCGAAAACCCGAACATACCCGACCCGACCCGAACATGACCCAAACTCTTGATCCATAACTGACCCAACCCGAAAATGACCCGACAAAACATAATTCTAATTGAACCGAAAAGACTTGAAATGACTTTTTCTCTCTTATTCATTGACCCGAAAATGACCCGACCCAAAATAACCCGACCCGGTTACCCGAAACTGACCCAACGAACAAACCCGAAATAGACCCAAAACCCGAAAGGACCCGAGGCGACCCGAATTAACCCGAAATCAATGAAAGACCCAAACTGATCCGACCCGAACTGGCCCGACCCAAATCTGACCCGTTGACCCGATTTGCCAGGTCTAGATACGGTATCTAAAAACTGATAAGGTAGCTGAAAATTAGGAGGCGATAATGTAACTGATTATATAAAAAAAAATGTTTGACAAACTAATTGAAAAGGTAACTTATTTTGGTAAAATGGCGTAAAATGATATAATAATTATTTAGATTGAAGGGATAAAAATGGAATATAAATTAAGATCAGCTACCTGAAATCTCAAATGCTATCTTGAGTAACATTTTATTTCAAATAGCTTATTTGACCAAATAAATTATTTGCCAAACACTTCTCAAAAAATAAGCTACATGAATTTTTTGTCAAAAAAAATACTATTACCGTTAAAATAAGTACCTGAAATATTGTACCAAACAAAACCTAGCCTTACCGAATTTAATTAGGTGTAGTGAAATGCGAAAACTTGGGAGACCATCTCTCACGACACTTACCCCTCATTTTAAGGCCGGCTCAAAATCCCTTAGCTCATTAGGTGGAGTAGAATGCGAAGTTAAAGGTATATGGAGCATGAGCGTCCGATGGGGTGAAGTGGTGAACCATAGCTAAAAAGAAAGGGTTATAACTTCGTAAAATTGGAACCCTAGACGAGATGTCATCCATGGAGATTTCAGATTCAGGTGAGGAAAAGTACGGAAAGTGGATAGAATTACCGCGAGACGTAACAATGATGATACTGATGAAATTGGGGACATTAGAAATCCTAGAATCTGCTCAATTCGTATGCAAATTTTGGTACAATCTATGCAAAGATCCTTCGATTTGGCGCAGCATTCATTTCCGCAACATCGACGAATCAGAGTTAATTAACAAGCATGAGAAGATGATGTTGAATGCTCTTGATCGTAGCGCCACCGGTTTAATTGATCTTGATGTTGAGGGTTTTGGCTCTGATCACCTTTGCTCTTTCATTGCTTCCAGGTATGTTTTCTTATTCAATATCCCCCAAGGCTTTCATATTCTTATTGCTACATGGATCTTTGTAAACTACTCCCTTGTCCCGGTCATTAGTTGACATATTCCATTTTTGGGTATCCCAGTCAATTGTTTACCTTTCTATTCTAGGAATGCCTCTGATTGACGATTTGATCCCCTACCCTCAATTTGTTTTCCCTTGGTCTTTGTGCCAAAACTAAAGGTAAACAAATGATGGGGACGGAGGGAGTATAATGTCTTCGACCATGCTATGTTGATTCTCTTGAATTTTGTTACTTGGCTCTTCTATTTAGCTGCAGTTGTATAATGAAGGATATGTTTATGATATCCTATTTGACACTTGCCAATTCGATACTTCTCCTATTTTAGACATAATGACAATCTTGCACCACAAACTAGACGAAATGGATGGGTTTATGATGCATATAGTATGAGTTTTGATGATTCTATGTCTCTAATCTTTCCATTTCGCTCGAATAACTCCTCTAAGTATTTCATTTTAATTGACATGGAGAGTCCTACAATTAGATATGTATCTGTGTTTGACACTCGCAACATAGGTGACATAGATTAAGAGGAAAATTCGTGACATGTTTTAGGCATTCACCTTATCCATTTCAAAGAAACATCAGAATAGATAAGCATTTTTGGAATTTCATTTGAGAGTTCAGACTCAAGGTACACACCGAATACCAAAATAGGGATAGTACCACTCTTCAAACAAGATACCAATAGTTGTCAATGTACATAAAGTAAGAGCTTTTTATGCCATCTTTAAATAATAGGGCATGTGAATGTTATCTTAGGTAGGAGTTGGAGCATAGCCATGCTGCCCGTCTTAGTAGTTTACTATTCGAAACTCAAACTCTTTAGTTGATTGGAAACTTCATTTTCCATTTTCAGTATAGCTAAAGACTCGCTGCTTTTGCCTTAGGAGTTGATGGAATAAATCATACTGACTCGCTAAAATAAAATGTACGTGCTTCTTGTATTATGGAGTAGCACTTGTGGGCAGGCTAAATGTGGAAGCTGCAAGATTAAGTGCTTACTGACTATTACCCTAATTTTATCTAGACCTATTCTGTGGGTGCAGCCCCTGTTAAATACTGTAAAGCCTGATCAGGTTGAACAGGACAATTGCAATGTTTGTCTATTCTAAGGACAAAGAATAGTTTGTGTTGACTCGCTAGTGTTTCAGGGGTGGAGAAATCAATGGGCTTTTCCGCTCTATTACAGTACTATAGAGTATGCATCTAAACTTTTTTCAATCCTGCTCATCCTTCTATGAGGAACCAAAATATTAAGTAAAAAGACATTAAGATAGCATTAGAAGATTTTTTTATTTGTCTGAAAATGGGATTTGGTTTGATTCTTAATATTCCCGCCTTAATAACATGTCGCGGCGTGTTAAAGTTGTTGAAACTCGTCTGTCAAGTGAAGCCCTTGTTCATCCTTTAGTTCTAAGAATTACAAAAGTTTGAGCTGTTCTTTCAGCCATAACAAAAGGTTGCACTCATTGGCCACCCTTGGCCTGGAAAATGTCTATCTGCCCGCCCCACCAGTCAACAAGCAGAGTTATGGGACATCAGGGTAAAAAAGTGGGGTGTTGATCGCTTTCGAATATGTTTGGAACGCCCAGAATCATATTCTACCGTCTGCAAAACTGTGTTCGAAGCCTGCCCTGGCTTGCCCCTGTATTTAGTTTTGCCTGTTGATCTCCTGCCCAATCTGTTAAACAGGTTTAGCTTCAGCCTTTTGTAGAATAGTGGGTGTACTTAGATGTGATCTATTCATTCGGTCTTCCTTTCTTAATACTCCCTCTGTCCGGATCATTCGAACTGTTTTTTGGGAATGTATGATTTTTGTAATGCCTAGTTCCAGTATCCTATCGAACTGTTTTCTTCGTAAGGCGTGTCAATTCTGTCACGATATGTGTTATTATTTCTATTAGAATAGTGTATTTCTGATCATATTTTAAATTTGTGCCATAAATTGAGCTTCTCACAGATCTGATAATTAACCTCCGTTATACGAACTGATAATTTACACCTGCTACATCTTTGTTCATGACTACATATTTTAAGTTGATGAACTAAATGACTTGTTGGTCAATTAGCTATGTTTTCTGCATCTGAGTGAACTAGCTATACTCTTACTGCAGAGCGAGTCAACTAAAACGCTTTCGGCTTGCATGTTGCCACAATATTTCTGCGGATGCATTGATAGACGCCCTTAGAAAACTACCTTCTCTGGAGGATCTTGAACTTACTCTCTGCTCCTTTCAAGCAGAAAAAATCATACTTATCATTAGTTCTTGCCCCTCCCTCACAACTTTCAAACTGAACGAGCTAGGTTCCAGAAATCCAACTTTGGCGTGTGATGAGGAAGCACTGGCAATTGCAGGAAGCATCCCTAATTTGCAGCACCTACAGCTTATCGGAAATAGCTTGACAAATGACGGTCTAACTGCAATCCTCGATAGATGTCCCCATCTTCAATCCCTCGACTTGCGTGCATGTTTCCATTTGGATCTTATGGGAAATTTAGGGAAGAGATTACGGGAACAAATCAAGGATTTACGACTTCCATATGATTCCACTGAAGACTATAACTATCTTACAACAGATTATGATAGTGATTTTGATGAAATCTATGCAGAATATGACGACATGGATTATGTATCTGATGATGATCATTATGAATTCTCAGATGAGAATGAACCTGATGACTATGATGATGAACTTGATGACTATTTTGTTTAGCAACCTTTGGGTAATGTCTCCATATCTGCTTTCCCTCTCTATGCATTATTGTAGATTAATGTTTCTGATTAGGTGATGCAGAATTTCCGAGCTTTTGTTAATCCTGCTTTGATTTTTATTCTACCTCTATTGTTACCGTGTAGGTAAGCTTTTGATGTGCAAAAGGAAGACTTGGGGAATGTTATGTAGCTTGAAGTGTCAAGTTGATTAGTTCTGTGAACATTCCAAGTGCTATTTAGTCTCTTAGTAACTGTAGTAGGCATTAAGCTTAAGCGACCATGTAAATGACCAGTGTTGATCTCCGTTTGTATAAGATGGTTATACAGACCAATAACATTTTATGGTTGCTTGCATTTTTCTCATAACTGGTTAGGTTTGAGAGAGAAATGAAAGTCCTTTCATTGCCGGTTTTACGTTCTAAATCTTAATTAAAATATAGCATCCCTTTTTCTCGCCGATTTGCCGGTTTTTTTCATATCAGGACATATCTGAAAAGAACTTAGCATCCCTTTTTCTCGCCGTCATTCCCCTCCCCTTCCGGTTTGTCCCAAATTCCCTTGTACTTTTAATTAAAAAGTTGACCGTTGACCTTTACTTCGACAGCCAATTAAATTAACTCTTCCGTCAAGCTTATTTACATTGGCCGGCAATTTTATACCTCCGGTAACCCTACTTCTTTTGGCTGGTGATTATTTACATTGGCCGGCAATTTTATACCTCCGGTAACCCTACTTCTTTTGGCTGGTGATTATCGAACCAAGGACCCTTAAATCTGAGGGGGTTGGTGTCCGTTTTTACTCATGATTTTCAGGTCTTCAACTGTTAATTCTCTACCACCATTACATGTTTGTTTGCATGTTCTTTTCATCTCTTTCTTCAAAGGATCATCTTCAATTGGTAAAGGACGAGGATGATGGTCCGATAGAGACCTAAATCTCCATAGCAAACGTCATAATAGTTAAGTATCGAATTGAACCTATAAAATGACCCCAAACATTTTTTAACGTGACATTAAGACTAGGCATGCGAAAATTTGATCCGGCCATAAACCCATCTCGATCCAGCCCTTCTCTTCATCGTCATGACCCATAAATTTTGACGCATATCCCGCACGGCTTGAACTTGAATGACCTCTTAATTTAAGATTGAAATTCGGCTTGATCTAGTCAACTCGATGGTTGTAAGATATAAGTTTATGTTTAATACTCCCTAAGTCTCTTTGTTGTTTCTCCTTTCCTTTTCCATTCAAGTCGGGTTATGTTCCCCCTTTTCTTTTTTGGATAACTTTGTGCGAAAAGGTTAGAGTTACACCAGGTGTATAAGGGCTCTCATACACCTCCAATCAAAACGCGCCACTTATCAAAGTTGAAGAATCTGGTTTTAATCCTTAATTCCCTTAATTCTTTCATCAATTAGCCCTTATTAATTGTTCTCGGTATTGTTACCCTGCCCTATTACTTAAAAGTACTTTTCTCCTAATTTTTATTTTAACTCTAATTTTTAATTATTATCCTTATTTATGTATAAGTTTTTGTATTTGTATATTTATATTGAGAGGCCTATACATACATGTTTTTGTATATTTGTACTTCAACTTATACTTTCACCTCTTTTTTTTTCTTTTTTTTTTTTTTCAATCCCCAAAGGAAAAATTAATTCATTAAACGAAGTTCAAACGATACAAGGTTTTTGACATACTGAGGCACATTACCAACCCACTCTCTTGTTCCGATTAGCCAAGGCTTGACATGAGCGAGCTCATGAGCTACCATATTGGCATTCCTACGAACAAAAGACCATTCAAGACTAACGAACAAATCACAACGCAATAAAATATCTTCAATAATAAGAAAAAAATTACTTCGACACGTTTTCTTCTTCTTCTTCAGCACATCAATCACAGTCCATAAATCATTCTCGATAATTATTTGCTGGTATCCCCTTGTCCTAGCTTCGTCCAGTCCCCGCCAAACAGCCACCGCTTCCGCTTCATCTGGTTTCAGCACACCCAGCTCATTCACACTCAGTCCTCATTCCACCTCTCCCCTGCAATTTCTGCACACCATACCCAAACACGTCCCAACACCCGCTTTACCTCCCGCATCGACATTTATTTTATGAACTCCACCCGCCGACATCTCTCATCCATGCATCCCCCTTAAGCTAGACCCTCCATCACTTCTCTCAGCTCCAGCCCCCTCCATCTCCTTCACCATATTAATCGTTCTACGCAGCACCGTTTCAACTCTCGAACTTGTCCCCTCAAAAACCAGCTTATTCCAACCTTCTCAAAGAGCCCAACACCCCGTAACAAAAGTTATTCTATTTCGCGTCCCCCACTCCCTCCATAATCTCGTCATCCACTCTCTCACTCGCTCAAACTCCTTCGGTGCACTTACATCCAACCCCAGCCTATCCCACAGCCCACCCGCCACCCCACACCCAATGAACATATGAACCGTTGAATCCTTACATCGTAGGCAAACTGGACATAAATCATCTCCGTTTCGAGTGCGCGCCACAATATTAGCTTTGGTAGGCAGAGCATCACGACACCCATGCCAGAGAAACAGTTTCCTTCTCGGCAAAACATCGAGGCTCCAGATACAATTCCATAACCACTTCTCTTTCCCATAATCAGATTGTCCAAAATCCGCCTGCTCGTTCTTTATAAGGTGCTTATATGCTGACTTCATCGAATAAACGCCATCATTCTCACCATCCCAACACCATAAATCCCTTATTTCGCGTTGACTGAGCTTAATCGCCATTATTCTCTCAACCTCGAAGGGCAAAAAAGGACTCCTTAATTTATGTAAGTCCCAACCAGTTCTATCCACATGAAACAACTCGGCTACTAGCATGCCTTCGTCACGATCACCTCTAAGGGAAACGACCATTCGTGATTGTGTGTGATGTGACTCGTATTTACGCACATTTAGTTCGCTAACTAGCCTCGTCCTACATGCTTTTATGTATGCATTAGGGTCGTTTCTTATCTTCAGCTACCTATTTGCAATTCTATGAGGTTTTGGTGCTTTTTGTAGGAGAAGAATGCCAACCTTGCATTCTCGGAGCATTTCAAAGCTAAATTGATCGCATTCAACGACCAAGTAACAAGGAGGGACCGAGACTAAAGTCCGTAGTAGAGAGAAAAAGTATTTGAGCAATGAAGAGGAGCCCCCACGAGTCCAAAGGAGCCCCCACGAGTTGAGGGGCAGCAAAGCCAAGAACCAAGGAAGCTGCAAGCTGACTCGTGCGAGCCCAACCTAATTCGTGCGAGTTCCAGCCCAACTCGTGCGAGTTCCCCAACAGGATGCTTTCTTGTTCAAAGCAAGGACTCCCACGAGTTGCTCTGGCTCTAGCATTTCCTTGGATCTTCTTAAGGGGCCTAATCGTCATTTAAGTCTTTAATTTACCCTGATACTTGTACTTAGTATAAATAGCCTATGTAATTAGAGAAAGGGAGATTCTTAGAGACTCTCTTAGCTTAGATTAGTTTAATTACATCTTAATCCTTTTCTTGTTATTCAAGCAATCTTAGATCGAGTTTGTAATTGAAGAACTCTTGGGTTTTAGATTGGAGAATTGACAACTCTTCATCATTAATCAAAGCTTTCTTCCATTGTTCTTCCATTTCCTTGTTCATCTTAAGTTGGTATAATCCTTTTACTCTTTACTTAATCATTTACTAACTCTTTTGTTAATTGTTTCATTCTATCATCATGTCTATGCTTGTTAAGATGATTGACACCATTTATGACATGTTTACAATGATGATGTGTGAGTAGTCCTCTAGCTAGGGTTAGTGGGGGATTAGGAGAGTAACCATGGGTTACATCTATGCTTGATGAGTACATATGAATGATTGTTTGTTATGTTCTTCAACTTATGCATATGTTATATAAGATGAAGTGGTTGTGACAACCTAGCATGATTATGTATCTCTTTAACAAGACTTGTAAGACATAAATCAACTCGAGGATTGTTAGACCATGCATAGTGTTGAATAGGGAGATCCAAGTCGTTGTAGGTGTCGTAAGCTATAAATCGACTCGACTCCGAGACCTAAGTCTCCTAGGGATTGTAAGATATAAACGAACTCGATCCCAACATAACTACAATCATTTACCGGATTTATTAATATGATCATAACATGTTTTTCCTATGAGCCTATGACACCCTAGTGCCTTTATCAATTGTTTACATCTCTACTTTTACTTGCATGCTGATAGGCTATCGCACACCTATGCAAAGATAAATACCCTAGTAACAAATGAATGTAGTAATAGGGGTCGAACACAAGGAGACGNTTACTTGCATGCTGATAGGCTATCGCACACCTATGCAAAGATAAATACCCTAGTAACAAATGAATGTAGTAATAGGGGTCGAACACAAGGAGACGAGAGTTGCTAAAAAAGTTGTTATGGATTGAATTTTATCTAAGTCGGTCACAAATTTGGTATGTTGATTGGGTGATTATGCAAAGTAAAATAAGGATGTAAACAATGATGTAAAAGACGCCTAGGGGGTTCGGTTCACACATGCAAATTGATATTTATATAGATATTAAACTAGTAAGTCAGAAACAAAGTCTATCATCTAAGTCTAAAGACAAACATCTTTCGATATTATTGTCAAACCATAGACCGGGTCCAAGACGCTCTCGCCGAACTAGGTCGTTCTACTACACACGCTTTGTCTAATTCATTTCCGTGCCTCTCGACGTATAGATATGAATTTAACGGATTTAGTCAAGGATTGTGATCAATAATCTAAGACTAACATTGCAAAACAAACATGTGATAGAGATGATGAGATAACAACTAATTTAACAACTTGTTTATTTACCAATTGTGCATGGCTCTCCTAATCCCTAGACTAGGAAGATTTATCTACTCATACTAAACGTGGAAATGATAACAAATGTAAATGCTAAATAGAAGTGAACATGCAAACAATAAGTAAAATTATAATGTAAATAACATAAGTAAAACAAAAGCTAAATAGAATTACCGTAATGGAAATGTAGAACTTGAACAACAAACCAAAACAAATTGTATTATAGAATTGTAAATATAAATTGTTTAAAGACAAAGGAATGATTGAAATGGATTACACCTAAAACCGAAATGTAATAAAAAATGTGTAAAGAAAATAAGATGGAAAAATGCTAAGAGATTCAATGAACTAGGATATAAGATAGAATAGAATGTGAAGGAATATGATCAAATTCGAGGGAATAAGATGCCTAAAATGTCGGATGCTACCTCCTTTATATAGGAGGTGAAAAAGAAACGTAAGAAAATTAAATAAGGGTCACCCCGATCGGAGACACCTCACCCCGATCGGGGTCGTTGGGATTTGAGTTAAATGCTATTAATTGGTGTAGGGAATCCTATGTCAACTCTTTAATCCGTCTCTTAATCACTTGGATGCCTCGTCTATGCTCTTTAGATTAGGATTAAGCATACTATGCTTTGCTCCACATTCATTTAGGAGCTCCATTTGAATATCCATTTAGCCGACTTGATTTGCTCTTTGTTCGAGAATTCTTTCTATTCCCAAAATACCCTTGCATGGTCTTGTCTTGCTTCTTTTAGCCTCGTGAACTTCGGGTGCTTGCTAAACTTTAGGAAAAAGCTTAATTTCCTACAAAACATGTTAGAATGCAAGCAAAGCACCTAGAATACGAAATTAGTTCATAAAAACATTAGTAATAATGCAATTATCATGTAAAACCGAGCTAAAATGAAGGGTAAAATCATTTAAATATTAGACTTATCAAACTCTCCCAAGCTAAACCCTTGCTTGTCCTCAAGCAAGCAAACAAGACTAACTCAATACCCATTTATGCACAATCCCAAAAAAAAAACTATCATGCTTAAATGATTTAAATCCCGAAGCAACATGGGCATAGGAATAATGCATAAAACATGGATGAGATTTACACGACGGCGTATCATGGATGATTTCAAATAAACCTTTAAGCTTTTGCATGATATCTTTAACTTTGGACTCTCTCGATGCACTCAAACTCGATTATATGTATAAGGACATATTTATGTGAGTAGCACTCACTTATCCTCGGCTTCATTTACATTTTCATAAGCTTAAACAACAATCAAAATTTCTAACTAATCCTTAAAATTGTCCAAATCGTTAAAAATAATAAATTGTTCAAGAATTATAAAAACAAAATATAAAAAGCCCGGGTTAAAAATATAAATCGTTAAAAATAATAAATTCCCCGGCAACGGCGCCAAAATTTGACATAGGCTATCGCGCACCTATGCAGAGATAAATTACCTTAATAGCAAATGAATGTAGTAATAGGGTCGAACCATAGAGAGAAATTTGTATACCTTGTGAATTGCTATTGATTGGTCTTATCTAGGTTGAGTTACTTTTCTGGTTGAGTTAATGATAACAAAATTATAAAAAGTTGTAAAAAATATAAATGGAAGAATTCAAGGGGGTCGGGTCACACATGCATAGATAAAAGGTTCATGCTAAATTATAAATGCATAACAAAAGATAAATGCCTAGGCCTAGAGACAAACACCTCTCGATATTATTATCAAGCCTTAGATCAGGTCCTAAGGAACTTTCGCTATGGTTTGGTCAATCTACTACAAAATGTTTAGTCTAATACAAGTCCGTGCCCATCGACTTATAGATTGTATTAACRAATTTAATCTAAAGTAGTGATCAATTACCAAAGATTAACAAATAATTAACAAAAATATGTAGCGACAATTAAGCAATGATTAAAATACTATTCTAACATGATTAAGATAACTAATGCATGTCTCCCCTCATTCCCTAGACAAAACTAAACTACTCACTCATGATGTAAATAACACAAACTAAATATGAAATAAATTTTATAAACAGAATGTAATGATTATAATAATTATAAGGGAAATAAAGAAATGTAAATATGGAATAAACTAAATGATATGAATGAAATGATAGACTAATATGCTAGTGACAATAGAAATGTAAAATGTAAATTGCATGTGAATATAACAAAGGTTACTAAATTGAATGTAGAAATCTAACAACTAAATAATAACTAAATAACAATATGAAAATGGAATAACTAAATAAACTAACTAATATAAACAATAATGAAATAACTAGAAGGAAAAGAATTACCAAATGAATTGCAAACGACGAACAAAGAACTTGAACTTGAACTAGAATTGTATTTAGAACTTAAAGATTGAACACAAAATGTAAACTATTCTTGAAAATGCTAGAGAACTAAAAGAAATTACAAGAGAAATGAGAATGTAGAATAAGATGTAATGTATGTAATGTGGTGTAAGAGTGTGTTTAAGGGTCGAGGCTAGGCCTCCCTTTTATAACAATTCCTAAGTGAAACGTAAGGAGCAATGTGGAATCCTATGCACTACGTCCCCGATCGGGGACAGGCCACCCCGATCGGGGTTGCTTGAACCCGGCTATGTGCCTTCAATGCCTTATTTAATGCTCCATGGAATCCAATTTTTGCCTTAAATCACCTTAATTCTTACGACTTATGACCCTTGTATGAAATCAAATGCGGAATCCTAAGTGAGAATTTCCACATGATTTCTTGGACTTCCTCTTTGGGTCTTACATCTCAATTGTTTACATTTGCCATGCATAATCATTTGGGCCATTTTTCCAATACTGGATCATTTCTTCCAACACTTGTGCTTGTATGATCAAACATGCTCCAATCCAATTTCCACTTAGCTTTATGAACTCGACATTTGTTCTTTTGACGGGATTTAGCTAACAAAATCTATATTTCCTATAAAATACGTTAAGTGCAAGCAAAACATCTAGAACACGAGATTAGCTCAAATAAACATTAAAATTAGTGCAAATAGCATATAAAACCGAGCTAATAAAGTGGGTAAAATCATATATAAAATGGACTTATCAAACTCCCCCAAGCTAAACCCTTGCTTGTCGTCAAGCAAGCATAAGAAATTAGGGCTACCCAACAAATGCAAAATTTCGAAATAGCTATAAGCATAATGGTTAAAAACCCGAGACAACATGGGTAAAGGATAATGCATATACATGGTTGAGATTTATATGACGGCGTAAAGCAAATGACTTCAAACGAATCTTTAAGCTCTTGCATGAACTTTTGATTTTCGGACTCTCACGGTACACTCATGCTTAAATTTATATGTAAAAGGACATGTATGTGAATGACACTCACCTATCCTCGACTCATTAGAGTGTGCTCGCAACCTAATATGGTAGTCATTTCAAATTACAAGTCATAACAATTAATAATGCAAGTATGAAAAAGAAGCCAAAGGGCAAGAAGAAGGCATTTTGTAATGGGTGAAAAGGGGAACAAATGTATTATGGATTATGGAGCTAAGTTCAAGCTAGCAACAACCATATGAAAGGATGCTCAATCCCATGTAAAACCCAACATTTAGAGGTCAAAACAATGATATAARACCTCTTCTATGACAAAACTTAAGAACATTCTCCAAATATTTTTGATTAGGAACATGAGAATATCAACTTTTTCTTTTCTTCTTTCTTTTCATGCTTCTTTTTTTTTTCTTTTCATCTTTTTTTTTCTCATTTTTTTTATTTCTTTTTCTTTCATAATAACCCGGAAAATAGCAAACCCGGCATACCAAGCTCACAATGATATTAAAACAATGATAACCATCCCAATTGAGCACCCTAACACGAATAATAAAGCTACTAGCTTGACAAGGTAGGCAAGTTATAATGTAGCTAGGCAAATATATACATGTGAAAAAGGGCTAAAAAAGGGCAATATGATCAATGAGAATGACTTCAAATACATAGCATATTTTGAAAGTAATGCTCAAAAGATGAAACAAAGACCATACTTATGCGTAATTGATATGACACAAACCATAAGGAGACCTACACTCACCTAAGTGAGACCATATATGAATGAATTGGTCTAATGAAGGCTTTACCTTACCATATTGTTGTAATACATCAGTTTTGTGACCTTAGGCTACTCGGTCGAGTAGAGCGTACTCAACCGAGTAGCTGTTATGTGTAGTCTGTGAGTGTTCTGTTCGTTGTGAACTCAGGTGAGTTTGTGAGCACTCGGTCGAGTGAGGCTTACTCCATCAAGTGTGTTGCACTCGGCCGAGTGGCTCGTACTCGACCGAGTACCCGGCCTGACGGGTTTATTCCGCGGTTGAATAAGATGATTGGAGAAGTATATATATAACGTCAAATCAATTTCTAATCTCTTTCTAAAACATTTTCACAAAAACCTAAACCACGTTCTACTTCTCTATTCATCTTAATCGTTCCGCAAGCCAAGGGTGATAGTT
>VHZZ01032299.1:0-12593 GCA_009801015.1 Silene noctiflora
ACCTGTGATGAACCAAATATTGGGGAGCAGGTTTCTTGACAGGTATTGAGTTAGAGGACTTGGGAGCTTACGGGATGCAATGCGTTGGAAGTTGGACCATAGTTGCTGTCTAGATCACTTAGTCGACGAGAACTTTATGTTTATGTAATTTAGTTATTTCCGCTGCATAGTAATTTTAATATGAAAAGTTTAAATTTAATCAGATTTATATAAAGTACTTTGGTTTGTTTTACTTTGTTATTCACTACCTCGGGAAACCGAGATGGTAACAACTTCATTTGTTTGGGAATGTCTTGCTAAAGGCTCCTGGATAAATGGAGGTGTTACATTGTTACATTAAATTTCAATCCCGAAGCTGCTGAAAAAGTTGAGAAAGCCCTTAAGATTAGCTTAATAGATCTGACATCTCCTTTACAGAACATCAAAAGGTCATCAGCAAACAACAAGTGATTCAACCTCAAAGCCCTACACATTGGATGGAATCTAAAAAACCATTTCTGGACAGCAAAGTCAAGAACCTTGGTTAAGTACTCCATACACACATTAAAGAGCAAAGAAGATATAAGGTCTCCTTATCTTAATCCTCTTCTCCCAGGGAAATATCCAAATTAGGCACCATTCAAAAGATAAGGAAAATGAAGTAGAAGTTACACACACCATTATCATCTTTCTAAACTGATCAGGGAAACAAAGAGAAGATAGTATTTGATCCAGAAAACTCCACTCAACTGAGTCATAGGCTTTCTGCAAATCCAGCTTAAACATACACCTAGGTGAAACTGTTGACCTATTATACATTCTCACTAGATCTTGACATATAAGAATATTTTCCAAAATGCTCCTCCCTTGTATAAAAGGCCCCTGGTTCCTACTAACCACCTCAGGAAGCACAAGAGATAATCTATTTCACAATAGCTTAGAAATGACCTTATAAATGACATTGCAACATGAGATTGGTCGGACATGTTTAACACTAATAGGTCTATCCATCTTAAAGATATGTGTGATAACAGTCCCGGTCTCAAAAAACTTCAAAACAACATCACACACCTCACTACCAACCATCTCCAAGCATCCTTATAAAATTGGCTTGTATAACCATTATGTTCTGGAGATTCTCCTTTGGAATACTAAATAAAGCTTGTTTAATCCCAGTAGTAGCAACAAGTTTATTGAGGATATCCCAGTGTGTCGGCATACAACATCTACCCCTCCTGACCACACTCACATTAACTCAGCTTGGAGGAGAAGGCCCATTCTTTGAATTTGTTGTGTTTATCTGATCATGTGATTATTTAGATTGTCAGTTAGGAAATTGTTGCAGATTTGTTGGACTCTTTATATATTACAAACAAAGATTCTAACCAAAAAGTTGTTTCTTAAGCAGCGTTTGTTTGAATTTGTCTTCGTATGGAAGAAGGTATGTCTCTCAAGGTAGGAACATCTAGATTGACTTAACTATATTCTACTTTACCTAAGTAATTTAGATGCAAAGGTAGAGATGAGGATGCATTCTTAATTTTGTTGGTTTATTTGCCAAATTCTTATAAGACTTTTGTGGAGCCGTGTGCTGTTGGTAAAATTTCTTTGACCCAAGAAGAGGCAAGTCAGCTCTTTAAACGACGAATTTGTGCTGAGAAGCATCGAGTGGTGTTGGAGACAATAGTCCTATAGGGCTTGTTGTTAAATTAGAGGGATCTAGCAAAGGTAAAGCCAAGTCTAAGGGTCCTCGTAAATGTGTCCGCAATTACTACAAAAGACAAAGTCATTAGAAGGATCAATGTCCTATATTAAAGGAAGTTGGTGTTTCTGTTGTTGCGCAAAAGGTTACCAAATACGATTCTAAGGAATACTATGCTCTCACTGTTGACGTTGTTCCACGTCTTTTGGATAATTGGATTTTGGATTCAGGATGCGTTTATTATATGTGTTCTTTTAGGGGATGGTTTTATTCTTATGAATTTTCACATCGGGTCATTGTTGGCATAGTGACGGGTCTATTTAATTTGTGAGGTGCTTAAAGTTGGGACTGTTTGGGTCAAGACGTGTGATGGTGTTACTCTCTTCCTAGAACGTCTTTCAAATATTAATCCATAATTTGCATATCCCTCTAGTAGCGGGCCCAAAAAGGACTCTGGGGTAGCATTCATGATCATTGGCAGCACCAAAATCAATCACCCGTATTGGTTCCCTAATAACAATCCGGATAGCATCGCAATCAACGCTACCGGTACAATGACTTAATACACCAAAGGTTACAATACCAATCTAGTCCAACAATCTCAACGACAAACTCAATGACCAAACACGGCATACAACGTCACAATCCAAACACGACAACAACCATGCCACACAATCAATTCAAATAAAAGATTATCCCTACCTTTTAGCAAATCCGAGGTTAAAAGCGTTCTTCTAGAAAACTGTAACCTTCAAACATCAATTGCATACAATTTCTACTAACTCTACATAATTAATCGCAAACTATTGATTTCCTCCAATTTCCCCCAATTTCCCCCAATTCTAGGATTAGGTCTCATGCTAAATCGATAAGATGAATAATAAAAGATGATTAAAGGATTTAAAACATTAATAATTATACCTTAGGAGGAATTAATAACAACTTATGACAAAAGGAATTAAATTGGATTGCAAAAGATGAAAAACCCCAATTTGACTGAAGAACAAGATACTTGTCTGTCCCTAGAATATATGTGAGTTTAGAATAAGAGCAAAAATGTTTATGTTTTGAGAATTTAGGCTTATATAGATTTTGGATAGGTTAGAACGAGATTAGGAAAACATAAATAATATTAATGTATTAATCACAAGTTAAGAAATCACGCTTAGCTGAACAACAGAGAACACTCGATTGAGTATCACATCCACTCGATCATGTGCGACTATTCCAGAACCGAACTTAAGCTTATAATAAAGGTCACTCGATTGAGTACCCTTTACCCGCTCAACTGAGCATCCTAAATAACTGACGTGTATTACAATTATACTTGTACATTGTATATCTATATACATATATATTGACATACTACATTCCCTAGTTAGGGATTGCAACATGGGGGTGATACTGAGACGAGACAGCTCGCGAGCAACTCGAAATCTGCTCGGTCAAAGCTCGGTTCGTACGAGATCGCCTCGAGCTCGACTCGAGAGCTTAATGAGTCAAGCCGAGAAAATGCTGGTTCGATTCGAAAAGCTCATGAGCGGCTCGAACTTGTGTGATTAGATAAGACATTGCTTATATTTTATAACAATATTTTGTCAGTGATCTCCTCTCTTGGAGAAGACGGAAAGTTAGATAGGGTTCATTTGGTTTTGTTGTTTTTATTCCTTTCCCGTTTTCTCAGATAGAGCTTAGTCGATGTTTGGGGTCAATTGAGCTCAATCTGTCTGGACCATTTGTGAAGTGATAATGGGTGTGATCCGTATTTGGATCCACTCCATTCCCTTTGTATGGTTACATTTTGATCTGTTACACTACTTACATTTTACAAAAAAAAAAAAATATTTTGTCATGATTATATACTTGTATTACACATATCAAATGTCTCATTGATTTGCCAAATATTTTTTACAGATAACTTTCGAGCCCTGCTATTGAAAATATCGAAAGAAAAAAATCATAAATTAACCATTATATATAGGTTCGATTTGAGCTCGAACTTGCCTTGAGTTCGTGTTAAAATTTGCAAGCTTGATAACGAGCACATTTTTTACAAGCTTGGGTAAGCACGAGATCGGCTCGAGCTTGAGTTTTGGTTTTTGAGCCAAGCCAAGCAAGGCCAAGCTCGAACTCGGCTCGGCTCGTTAGCACCCTTATCCAGCATATCAATCTTACAGTAATTATAGTCATATGGAGGATATTGAGCTCCTTTTTAATGTTTGCTCAATAACTTTTAAATGAATTAAACTCCTTAACAAAGTAACAAAATCAACTTAGCAACTCTTTGTGAAGTAGATTTGCAACTTTGTAAATGAGCTTAACAAATGGAGTGAGGGTTAGGTAAGGCTTCATTAATAAAAGTGTTGCGCGCAATGGTGGAAGGCGGTTTTAGGAGGTAGTGGGATAATAGAGTAAACTTTGGCAAAAGGTTTCTTTTCAGACATTCATTTTCGTCTATTGGTTTCAGACGAGTCATGTGTAACTCATTTACAGCTAAATGTAACCTAGTTTAAATAGTCACATTTTTATGGCAAAAAAGTTAAAATAGTCATATTTTATGATAGAATGATCATATAAAATCGTCCTCAGAGAATTAGTGAAACTTTTGGAGTAGAATGCTACTCTCTACTTTATAGGACCCATTACTAAAGGCCGGACCATAAACATAAGATGGATGGAGATTGGAGAATAAAATAAGTGATGGCATTCCCAAGAGGCGAAGACAATGGTAGAATGACTCATTTGAGCAATTTAAAAACAAAAGAGCACAAAAACTAGAACACAGCCACACTGCTAACTGACGAAATCTTCCAACTACACCACCAGTCCACCACTGACAGTCACTATATATTACTACTACATTCCACAACCTGACTACCGCACTGAACTCAACATTTCCAACACAAAATATCACCATTTTCCACCCAAAAATTTAAAAAATGCGAGACTACTCTTCATTAACAACTTTAATCTTCCTTATTTGCATAATTCCAAGTTAGTAATTATTATTCAACAATCATCCAATCAATCACTTCATTACATTACTATTTTACCAATATATGTTTTGTTGTTTGAATTTGTTCAGGTTGTTTTGAATTAGCAGTTGCCAAAGACGGGGTTTGTTCTGCTCCGGAATCTGTGTTCGTGGAGGATTCGAACTTGCCACCTATGTATTGGAAAGTCACTAATCCTACACTCGCACCTTCTCATCTTCAAGGTTTTTTCTTTCTTTATTATTATTATTATTATTATTATTATTATTGTAGTAGGGTTTTTGTTTTGTTTGGTTTCTGGAAACAGTTGCGAAACCAGGATTTGTAGTTAGGAAGCGGATTTTTTTAGGGGTACTAGTAATGCAATAACGTAGACACGAAAGAAAAATAGTAAATTTTTTCATTGCTTAGGATCGATCACCCCTGCTAATCCCCTTAGTCCGCCACCCTTTGGAAAGTGATACTCCCTCCATGCCAATTCTGTTGTCCCATTTTCCTCTCAAGTTATTGTCGCCTTTCTAAATTTAGTAAGGAAAAAGTTCGATCATCCAATATTACTCCTAGATAATTAACTACCATCGCTTCATCCTAATAACTTGTCCCAACTCTCTTTAATTTTGGGAAACAATAAACATGGGATGGAGGGAGTATTAGTATTGAATTGTTTGTTTAGTTTTAGTGTAATTATGTTTATATGCGTTCGATACATGTCCGTAGTAGTATGTTGAATGTCCATATTTTGCTATAATGTAAATAAAAAAGCGAAGTAAAAGGTATGATAATAAACCTTCTTGGTGTTAGTGAATCGTGATTTTGAATAGCTGTGGTTTGTTGGAGAATGGCGGTAGTTAGTGATCTTTGTGTGAATTTTATGAGCTGGGCGGAAATTTTCTGTGATATGCAGGAAATTTGAACTTAAATGGTGCCTCATTTACGGATAGTGATTTCTTTGATTGATTTAGATTTCAATAATGATGCGTAAAAAGTAAGTGATATGCATTGCAGCATGGATATGGAGTTGGCGTGTTTCGGAGTTTGGTGTGAATGTAGGATGAGTCAATTTTTAATACATAAACACAACTTTGGAAACTGCAATTTACTTGGAACCATGCTTCCGTTGTCCATCAAAAGTGTTCACTTCAATATGTTAAGATCCCAAAACAAACCCTTCTCTAGATGTTTGAATGTCCTAACTGCCGTGGGTAGGTCATATGTAATTCTAAAGTATTTTCTTGGATTCTTAGTTGCTTGATGTGTAACTTGAAATGTAATTCTCAATGCCATGCTCTGTGAATAACTGAATAACCAGGTTGCATGTATTGGTTATGTATTGTTCAACAAGTTTTTTTAAGAGTTAACTATTGCGGAAATAACGACATTTGCTCTATGTAATTCCTATTCTGCTCCTTTCTTCTCTCTAGATTTGCCAGGGTTTACTCGAAGTGTTTATGAGAGAGATCATGCACTAATCACTCCTGAAAGCCATGTTCTGAGCCCTTTACCTGAGTGGTAAGTACCTTACAGGCTAGTAGCATATTTATTACCTTAACCACTGACTGTGCTATTCCTTGGATTAAGTTTTTTTGTCTCTTTAAAAGGAAAAACACTCTGGGAGCATATTTAATCACACCGGCAATGGGCTCACACTTTGTAATGTACATTGCAAAGATGCTAGGTAATCCTAAATATTCATGCTACTGTTAATTTAGTGGGGCACTAATTTGGTGTGTATAATTTTGCTCAATTTTGCATATGATCATTTGCCTTCGAACTCTGATTGAAGGATTTTTGAGGCCATATTTAAAAGTCATCTTTCTCTGTCTCTCTCCTTCCTCTCCTTTGTTTAAGTGATCATCTGTTGCTTTTAAAGGCATGTTAGTTGTCTTTGTTCCAGTGTGTTTGGACTCATCCTTCGATGCCCTGCTGTGGCTATATCTCATCTTCTTTCTTTTCTGGTGTGTGCAGGTACTGCAAAATCGGCACTCCCTCCTAACGGTGTTGAAAGGTGAGATATATTTTCTGATATTTGACTGCATTTTTCTGTCCTAGCGAGTTCGTGAAAATTCAGCTGTAAGTTCCGGACATGATTCAGTGTCAGGAAATCCGATTCGGTTATTTTTGCAGTTTTCAGTTTTTTGGTCTAAAATGAAGTGTCGAAGTGTCGTGCCGTGTCAAATGGGGACACGCGACCAAAGAATATCAGAGTAACATAAAGCCTAGTTCTCGTCTTAATCTAATTTTGTGGTTGTACTGTATGTTGTCCAATTTCACGACTTCCATCTATCTGGTATTCTGGTGCTAAAAGTGAATCTCTGTCATTTTGATTATGAAGGCCTAGTAAACTTTTAATTTAAAGTGCATTTGTGGTTTAGGTTCGTTTTTGTGGTTCATGGAGCTGTGACATTGACAAATGGGTCTGACGATAGCCATAACTTAAAGGTGAGAAGTTTTATCGCATTTTGTTTCAAACACATTGCTTTTCAGATTTTTTTTTTCTGGGATTTGAGAAGTAATTTCTCGTACATTGTCTTGTTTTTTTTTACTTGGTACTTGAAAGTATTGCTTTATGATGGATTGTCTTCGCTAGTATTAAGTAAAGAGAAAACATCATCTTGTATGAGGTCTTGCTGTCAATATCCCCAAGGGCTTGTGTTTAATTTTTTGTGAAAATACACAATCCGTGCAAACTGTACAACTTCAAGGTTGAGGTGAGGTTGTACAATCACAATTGTCAAGTTTTAGTGTATTGTTTGATAACTTCTTGTAATCTTATTGGTTAAACAAAAACCTTTTGGTTCCCTTTTGTACTCATATATCGGTTGAGGACAACCTGTAATCCTGTATTACATTTCCAATCTTTTCATGTATTTCTGCAAGGGTTGTATCTAGTACACATTTGAAAGTGAATTGGAAGTTCTATCTGATCATTGGTTATGTGTGTGGCATAGGTGGACTCGTATGCTTATTTGCCTCCCAATGTACATCATTCAGTCGAAAGTGATGCATCTGCTACACTTGTTGTGTTTGAGCGGAGGTGTGTCCTGAGTTTGCTTTTCTATACTTTAGGCACTCCACTTCTGTAGAAATATTGCAGCATGGTTTTACAATTAATCAAAGTTGTGACGTCTACCCTTCTAATTATACTGTAACGTTGCAGAGAATGCTTATGATATTTAAGAAAATCATATGCTATGCCTTTGGACGAAATATGGCTAAATTTGTAGCATAACGGATAGCTTTGCTATTTATGTCCTTCCTCACTGTGTAGACTCACTATAGTCATCATACTGTGTCAAAGACTATCTAGCCCCTACCCTCTCCGAACAAAATAGCAAAAAGGAAAAAAAATCACAGTACAAAATTAAAGGAGAGCCATCTTTCAACGACCTATGGCTATTTGTGGGCCCGTTTCGAAGATATTATGTCTCTTTTTGAACTTTCAAAAGATGTTGTGTACTTATGTGTCATAACAGGTATGCTTTGGAGGGCGAATACAACCCTGAGCTCATAATTGGTTCAACAGACAAGCAGGATCTTCTTGAGACCCCTGGCGAGGTATATATGTTGTGCTCTCCATTAATTTCTGTATCTCCTTTCCTCATGATTTCTCTTCTAGTGCAAACTTGGCTGTGAGTAGGGGTTAGCTGAATCTTAGTGACATATTTTCTTTGCACTTGCATCATCATCATCATCATCATCATCATCATCATCATCATCATCATCATCATTACACCTGGGCCTTTTGTAGAACAAGGAAGTTTAGAAACTTTCTATAAGACCTCAGCTTGTGGCCTGAACACGTGAATGGATTGCCTTAGGCCTTACTCCAATGACATTGCACCATACATACTTCCATCTGTATTTCTGCAAGACTGTCTCGCTTTGTCAAGGGTATTAGTAATGTTCACATATATTATTTTATCATCATACTTATCTTTTCCTGCAATTTTAGTCTTGATGTGCCTCACTGACAAAGACAAATCTGTTGTTTGACAAGCTTCAAATTCATTTTCATGCAAATAATATTGCTTTGAAATCTGTCTGATCTATTTCTAATTAATTATTCTTCTACCAAATAATTTATGCTTGCGTTATGATCAGGTTTTTCAGCTGAGGAAGCTTCTTCCGACATCAATGGCATATGATTTTAATATACATGTGAGATAACTGCATTCCAAAAGCATAACTTTGAACTTTAGTTGCTAGGCTTGATCTCAATAGTAAATTCTTTTGAGAAAAAAGTTAGGCTAACCTCCATTTTATCGTGTTCTTCCTAGTTCCTAGTTTTCAAAATGGTGAGGGGATTTTAAATAAACGGGAAGAGCATGAAGAAATAGAGGGAGTGTATTTTATGATGCTTTCTTTTCTGCTTGACATCTTTAATATGCCTATTGATGCGTCTCTGCAGGTCATGGATTTTCAACCTGGTGAATTTCTCAATGTGAAGGTAATTGGTGTTGACTTACAAAGTTTAATTGGTCCTTTTGTCATCGAATTTAGTAATTTCTATATAGACATGGTTATGAACATGTATGAAACCAGAAGGCATCACTAATCTCTGTCATCAGACAAGCAGCTTTTGGCATTCTTGTTCTCTATTCTTTTATGTGCAAACATTCTGCTTCTGGTTTCTTTTTCACATATGTGCTGTGAAGTGCTGCTTAAGCAATGGAACTTGTCCCTTGGTTGGTATATATCGATTGAAAAGGTTAAGGGAGTCGAGCATTTTACTTCAAATGTAACCTGTTTTATGATGCTGATCATATCTGTTGCTTGATAATTTGTCCCCGTAATCTTCTAAGAAAAACAAGGGGATAAACTTCTGTAATTCGGCGATTTCCTAGTGCTAGATTTGCGATGGGGCGTTTAAGCTTTATCTACCTTTTCAGGAAGTTCACTACAACCAGCATGGCCTATTACTTCTAGAGGGTCAAGGCATCTACAGATTGGGAAATAGTTGGTATGTTTTTCAGCTCATTAATAAAAATGTAATCCTAATTTATTGAGTCATATTCATTTAGTACCAGATCTGTTGACTGTAATAATTTTTTGTTCTTTTTTTGCAACTCGGATAATGATCTTTTCGTGTATGCTTAGGTATTATGTTAGAATTTCTAGTCTCAGAAACAATTAATGAATTTCTTTCTCCTTTTGCACCCACCCCAAAGCATAATGCCCAACATCTTTTTTGGGCAGTTTATTTGGCGACACTAATCTGTTTTCTACCTTTTGTTATAGCCTCCCAGTTTTATATCTCTTACTCAATATTTCATATGTTCTTCAATCTTAGGAGGGTTTGACGATATTGTCGCTATATGACAGGTTTTAGATTTTTAGAAGCCAAGCCTCTCATCGCCCTTCTTTATTTTGCAAGTGTATAAACCATTGAGAGCTTGGTTTTACGAAGCTGAAATTTTATATGATTTGATCTATCAAAAGAAATACTATAGCTTCCTTACACGTCGTTTCTTAGAAAGTGTCACAATCCACTGTATATTATGTAACAGGTACCCTGTTCAAGCTGGTGATGCTATATGGATGGCACCTTTTGTGCCACAATGGTGAGCTAAAACATCTTTGCTTTTTTCGCAAATTGTGTTATTGGTTACTCATCACCATGGTTTCATATCTCGTCTGAGACATGATCTATGAATCCGTTCCTTGATTGAGACTGATATAGCCTGAAAATGTTCCCTTGATACTGCCTAAAAATGCAGTTGCATAACCTTACAAACTGATTTCTTGGCCACAATGTAGTGTTGTGGTCGATGAGCAGTATTTACATGATCGTCGCTGCTCAGTGTAGCAAAGCTGATCTTTTCTGCAACTCCTTCAGGTATGCTGCCCTTGGGAAAACCAGAACACGATACTTGCTGTACAAGGATGTAAATAGGAATCCTCTGTAATGAATGATGTGTTGTTGAATGTGAAGCATGAAGGGATTTTATGAACGGTCTGACAGAATATTTCCATTTTGTTCTGTTTCAAGTCCATGTATATTACTTTGAAGCGAAATAAATTCCGCCTTTCTTAAACCTTTGGGATTCTTTTTGCCAAAAGTGATGTTCCATATTTTTAGTTGATTTAGACCTTAATCTTATCAATTTAGAAAGTATATGGTTTGCAGGATGCAAGGGTTCTCTTTTGTCTTCTACTGAAAAGTTGAGGTAGCCACTAGTTATAAGTCTTGGTGCATGCTTGCATAATTCTGTTTCCTCTTCATTGGGAAGCAAAAGCATTGGCACATAATCGAGTAGAGGAGTGGGAATTCGAACTTGGGATCTTATGTAATAAGAAGTCATGGCTGAATGGGTGTTTCCAGCAGTTTTTTTTTTTTTTTTTCTTTTAGTGTTCAACTAGAAATGACCTAGCATTTGGGGGGGAAAAAACGATTTTTTTTCTGGGATAATTCTCATGGCACCTTTGAGGTTTGTACTTTTTCCCTAAATATCCCTATTTTTCTCCAAAATAACTTTAACTGCTCGTATTTCCTTGTCACAATTCACAAGTTCATAAAACCGCGATTTTTTTGCTAAATTGTAGATCTCAGAAAGACAAATATTTTGGGGAAAAAAATTTGAAATCAAAAGTTATAGTCGGCCTAAGTTTCTTGAACGAATAACCTTTGACTAGTCGTAACACTAGTCTAAGATATCAGGAAAACACGATTTTTTTTTTTCGAATTGAAGATCACGTAAAGACTATCAATTTGGGATTTTTTTTTGCAGTTTTCTGATATCATAACAAAAACAAATAACTAGTCAATGTTTTTTTTGACAAAAGTAAGGGTATTTGGGGAAAAATGCAAACCTCAGGAGTAGTATAAGAATTATCCATTTTTTTTTAAATTATGTCTACCAAAAAAGTTAGACTTAGAACTAGTGGCATATCCAGAATTATGTCAATTTTAGTGTAATTGTAAATTTTTTTAGTATAAGGTCTAAAAAATGTAAAATGTTCAACAATAAAATGTTTATTGTCGGGAAAATTTACATAGTATAAAAGGCGAGTCATTTCTTGAGTTTCTATTGGTCCTTTAAAATTAGGTGTTTTTTTTATTTTATTTTTTAAAGATTCCCCACCACTAATTACTTCCCAGTCTATTTATTCATCAAATTCATTAAAATGAAGTCTATGAATTTTATGTTGCAACCAATTTATTTGATAAACTAATCTGACAAATATTTTGATTACCTAATCTATTTGGCACATATTGGCTTAATTATTTTTTATGTTATCTTGATGATTCGAGAATTTATTCATAGTTATTGTTTCTTATATACATTTAAATTTAAAGGTTGAATATGTTTAATGTATATCTATTTCACTAACTACGCCTTTGGTAAAGAAAAAAAAGGATTAGAAGTAAAATAAATCAATTAGGGAAATAATTTACAAAACCAATATTTAATGTATATCTATTTCACTAACTACGCCTTTGGTAAAGAAAAAAAAGGATTGGAAGTAAAATAAATCAATTAGGGAAATAATTTACAAAACCAAAATTTGAATTAACTCATTTATACGATATTTAATAAAAGTTTTTTTTTTATTATTTTCTCTTTACTTAGAATTATAAGGACACACGTTAAAAAATACCGTTATTATATAGTCAAATATTTAAAAGTAGGGCCTTATAATTTACACGGTAGATTTTTTTTTTTAAAACAGACCCGTGCATTTTTTACACGGTGTTTGGATAAATTTCTACCACCCATTTACTTGCCAACGTGGCGACATCCGATTGGACCGAGGACAAAGGCTAGGATTGCTGACGTGGCGACACATCACTGGGCCAACAACAATCGTGGGAACAACCTGCGAAAAAAGGGGAATATCTTTGGGACCTGCAAAGAAGGAACAAGATACCTGCAGAGAAGGAACGAGGACCTAGTCAGTAGTCAACGTAACAACCCCCA
>VHZZ01032303.1:0-10371 GCA_009801015.1 Silene noctiflora
TTGAACACTTGTTTTGCTAAACAAATTAACTAAGAAGCAAACAATTAAATGACAAATGAAGAACTTGGCATCATCAACTAATGTGTGTTCTAACAGTTGGTTTCAAGAGCTCAAGCTCCAAATTCTCTATGCCGAGGACATATCAATAAAAGATCATCATCATGAACCATCAAAACCGCAACTCATTTACGTCAAGTCGAGAATCCGAGGCCAGAAGCTACGCATTAGTTAGAAGACTGAGGCTAGATCCCTTGTAAGGGATGAGAATGGAACGGTTGTCACGTGGTATGCGCCTACCACGTATAAGATCTGCATCCAAAGCTTGTTTCAAAACCTTGGTGTTGAGTTTCTTATAATGCATGACACAGATAGTAAGTTACTTGTGGATCAAGTAATTGGGGTCGTTAGCGTGCTCGTTAAGGTACTTCATGATCCTAGTGTGTCTCGGTTATTGCGTTTGCCTGTAGTGTCTAAGGTAGGCAAGGAGTGTGAGGGTTTTCTCTGCGTTACCAGGGAGATGAAACAATAAAACATTGGAAAGGCTTTAATCTTTACGACATTAAGTCTATAGAATTAGAATAGAACCAATGCATTATGCATTGAATTACACATTAGCTAGCTACTATGGAGCATATGTTACAATCAATTCTCGAGCAGGTCAATCATAGGAAAATGAAGACTAACCTTTACGACCTAAACCTGACCCATTGAGCTACACCAGGAATCCCCCCATTAAGAACAAATAACATATAATAGCCAGGTGGTGCAACATTTGGTGATGGAGGAGCCTCCACTGTTGCAGTAATCCACATATCATCGCCCTCTACGTTTGAACTTCTAAGCTTCAACATCCTCTGGTTCATTGAGTTCGAGTGAGTCGTAAATGGAGGAGCATAAGCATTGAACTCCACCTCTTCCAATTTTGAACTGATTCCTAGCCAAAATCTCACTTTGAACTCTTTCCCATACCTTACACTGATCACCGTCTTGTCTTGATCACCTTTCTTCATTGCAGACGTGTAAGTCGTCTTGTTGCCAAATTCCTGGTTCTCTAATGAAATGTTACTAGGCCTTATTTTGTTGAATTTACGATGTGCATATTGTGGAGCGTATGCCTGTAGTCTTAGTTCTGTAGGGTAAGTTACATTATGGTAAGTGTACCTTTTATTTTGGTCACCTCCCCCTACCAAAACCCTTCCATCAGGCAAAAGTACAGCCGACGACTTATACATTCTAGCTACACCACTGGATAAAAGTACTGAGAAGCGCTTCCCAGGCAGTCTCTCAGGCCTATACAGGGTCGGGGAATGTGCAGGATGTCCTGCATTTCCTGACCCACCAGCCCCACGCTCGGCCCCATTTATCAGCAACACGTGACCTGTCGGAAGAATCAACATATCCGACATAAGCCGGGGGCCAGGCATTTCTTCCATCTCCCAATTATTTATTTTCCCTGTGATGACCATTCTACCACAGGTATTAAGTCCTACCAAGAACCTTTTATGGTCTTGAGCCTCACTATACGCGCCTTCAGCGGCCCCACCGCAGACCATAACCTCCAATGTTTGGAACCCATCTCGGTAGTCTAGTGGTAAGATGACCGATGAACCGGGTCCAGGGAAGGTTCTAGAACCTCGGCCGGGGATCCGAGGATAAGTCTTGATCACTTTGCCAATCTTGTAATTCAACAAAATTGAGTCTTTATTGGCAAATATAAAGAGATGCCCATCAGGGGTTAAGTGAAGAAAAGGGTACAAATTGCTGCCAAATTGTGATTTATCATATGTTTGTTGCAAAAATGGAAGATTAATTGATAATTCTTTTAGGGATTTTTTCGGAACAAATTCATACGAAAACGTATTTTGACCTCCAACAATAATTACTCTGTCATCAGGTAGCAATAAACTAGATGCATACCATCTATTTTCAGCAAGTTTAGCTCTATATACATTCCAATCACAACTACCATCATCACAAGGGTGGAAAATTTGGATTTTTCGGTATCCATCGTCGAACCCTCCTGTTTGTAGGAGGGTTCCATTGCTTAGGAATGCCCCAGATGAGGAAAACGGGTCAGGACCGATATTTAGAGGCCTACGTGTTTGGGTGCGTATGCGGTACTCTATTGAATGAGCATAACAGGATGGGTCATGTACATCAATTGCACGATTGAGCCGGCATTCGGCCCCATGGGGTCGGGTGCTAAGCCGGTATCCTGAGGGTCCGGTACCGGTTTGGTCAAAAATTAGGACGGTGTTTTTATGGGTTACGGCCATATGCATGGCTACTACACCTACATTTCTCATTATGAGATGCCATTGTTCTAGTTTTCTCGGGTGAGTTGTGTTTGCACCAGTAATAACGTGTTGTTGAAATAAAATAGAAAATATAGTGAATAATATAGCTAGTAATTTGGGTGGTAAGTTTCTCATTACTCCGTATATATTTGGTTTGGTAAGTTTGTAATTGGTAGGAGTTTTATAGTAGGTAGACAAAATATGCTGTGTTTTTGGGGTGTCATGCAACTAAGAGTTTGCGATTCATATGGGATTTAGTATTTCTGTGAATTCTGTCATTCTAATTTCTTCAGATTAGTGGCTAAAACTTTGCGACACAAATTACATGATCCTGATTTATATGTTCTACCCTGAAACATAGCATCTTAAATACAAGTATCAAGTCATTAAGGAACTGAAAGGATGTAATGTGAAGTGAGATTTCGGGATAACATCGATATCCACTAAGTAGATATACATCTGACGTACTACAACAGGTGGTGCAATTTATGAGTTTTACAATAAAATTTTCGAATTTTGCTTTGAAGATTACGATCTTTATTATAAAGTTTCTAGCACTGAAGTCACAATGGTAATCGTGGTGTAAGTGATTGGTTAGCTAATAGAGGCGTCAATTCTAGCACTGAAATCATAATGCTTGATTCTCCGCCTATGGATCTTCGCACTATCATTCGAGAAGACATTTAGGGGTGACTATTCCCCATGTAATAGCTAGCTAGATTTTCTTATGTTGTTTCGGGCTTTGCCCCTCTTAAGCACCAAAGCAAAAAAAACTATAGCGTTTTTGAGTTCATTCACCTAAACATTAGCTTAGTTAAATTGGAGTTCTGTCGTCAAAAAAATTAAAATGTAACTTTTAAACTTTAAAAAACTCAGAAAAAAAAATACACATAAACTCAATTACATATTAGGTCTCATGTAGTACATTCAGATGCTTGTTCCTTTTTTTCCTTTGTCATAGGTGGATGAGTTAATATCTGCCGATTAAATTCTACTCTTGGATTTAACTCCATTTGTCCTTAAATATTTATAGGTCAAAGAAAATTAATTTGAGCGTTGATTCATTTTTTCCTAAATCTACTCACCTTAACAAAAATGTCTGTAACTCCATGTACTGTTCATATGAATAGTACCCATACGGCGCCGTTTTGAGGCTCAACATTGCGTTTTGCTTTTAGTGTGTTTCCTATACTGGGATCTTGCATATGGACCTTCGTTTATTACTGCAACAGACATACTGTAGGCCTTCATGCTTCAACATCACCATCACGTGAGAACTACAAAGTTTTGTCCTCTCTTTCTCTCTCAGCCACTCATTCATCGTCTCAGTCTTCTAATTTGCTTTGTCCATTCATTCTCCCTTTCTCCTCTCTTAGTTTTCAATCACCCTCTCTTTCTCCTCTCCCAATTTTTTATTTATTTCCTCTATCAATCATTTCTTCATCTTTTATCTTCCAATTACTGATGCCCAACCGATTTTTAAACAACTCAGCTGTGGGATCCATTGAATTTTAATTCATGAGGTATGATCAAGCTATTTTTGTTGGGATCCATCGAATTTTAATTCATGTGGTATGATCAATCGGTTTTTGTTCAATTTTAGGTAGTATTATTCAATTTTAGGGTTGTTTGGTTGAATGTTTCCAATTTTAGATGACTGCTTTTGGGAGTTTTGGGAGGCCGTTTAAGCAATTTTAAGGTTGTTTGTTTGAATATTCCTTACTTTGGGGTTTTTTTGTTGTTGGATAACATTACCTATCTACCATGATTATTTTACACGAATTTAAGTTTYCGTATGATAGTTGTGTTTTCTGGTTCTTACCATTGGTTAGTTCATTCTCTAATTGGGTTCGTTTTATATCGTTTTCTAAAGGTACCCAGGTGCGATTTTCATAATTGTTGATGATCATTACTTGCTCGCGAGCCATTCATTTCCTGCTTTTCTCTCAAATTATGGGGGGGGTTCTCTTCCATTTTATCCTCATTACTCCACATTGGATGAGTTGTCTTGTCGATTTTTGTGTTTGTGTTTGTATTGTCTTTTGTTTTTTTGGATTTTTTTGACAGCCTAATTAATGTAGTTTGTTTATCAATTGGTAGAGTTAATCATCAATTCCTCATATATGTAATCGAGATGTGGGATTTATCTATTTTATTAAATGGTTTTAATTTGTTGTCACTTTATCACGCTATCTACTGCTCTTCTGTAGACATGGTATCCTATGAAAGAGAGCACTAGCGATTTTCGCGATGTGTCGTCGTATCTAGCTATAGGTATTTGCTTATTACTGATCTGCCTTTTCTGGTGGATTCCCTTCAGGTTTCAGCCATGCATTTTTACCCACTCTCGCATAAGGTGAGTTGCCCTGTCGAATATTGTGTCGCTCACCGCCATTTTTGTCGCTTTTTTTTTTTTTTTAATATAATCACACATGGGCCAAAGAGAGAATCATCCAAATTTGGTTATTGTTTCTGTGTTGAGATTTGGGAATCATACATAGAATTTGCATTTTTCCCTGAACAAAAAAACTGATTTGAACACTAATTTAATTACTTTTAATTCTGTATTTATGTCAGTTCTTGTTCATTTTGTGGTTTTTCTTTTTCTTTTTGGTTTCATCTTCTGATAAGATGTACCTTGTTTTATCAATTGATCAATTCAAGCATCAATTAACCAGATATGTGGTAGAAATTAGTAGTGTTTGTTATTATTTGTTGGAGATGAGATAAGTTGGATCCATAATAGGGTAGTGTTAACTTAGTAAATAGAGTAAGTATTGGTTTCTTCTATGGTAATGTTTTCAGAATTGACCCTTTAGTTAACTTTAGGACTTAAAACCAACAATTTATGTTCAAACTCTTTCAACGATTTTTCTGTTGTAATATACATTCATTGGTGTGATAACAGGATGTGTGTCTCTGATTTTAAGTTTGCTTTGCAGTTCATAGACAATGAACAATTCCAAAGGTACTTGACATTTATCCGTCTTGTTACGCGTTTATGTCTGTGTTTGGTTTTGTTCGGCTTGAGAGGGAGTGAGGGACATGAAGGGGCTTGGAGGGAGGGATAGAGAGGGAGGATGTTGCCCGATTTTCGTTTTCATCTGTTTAGATACTTCTACGTGTGCTCTACCCGTCATTGATTCTTGTTTTGATCAGTTTAGATTGACTTCTACGTCGTTGGTTTGACTTCTGTATTTGTTTTTTTAACAAATCAACGACCCTATTTGTTCCTTCCTTCCTTCTCTTATGGATGTTGGTTAGTTTTTGCTATGTGCATCTCTATTGTTGACGGGCCTTAAATTGCGAAATACTCATTGCCTGGTTGGATTTGCCTTTTTACGTGCATTTTACTCTTAAGAGTATCGTCAGCAGATGAATGTGGGAGATATAGTTTTTCTGAAAGACCCTATGGTTTCAGGTAATCATTTAGCAGGGAGGCTGGGGCTGCGCTGGAGTTCGTGAAATGGCTTCGACTAACAAGGATGATAAGCCTTTCGTTATAAAACATGGTCAAGCTTGGTCCTTTGTGACAACAAATGTCTTTACTCAAATGTAAAACGACGCCTTCCGCTGTGTAATCGGTATGATATCCCTAAGGCATTATTTTTGTTATGTCATTGTGATTTTTGTTACTGTAACTACTGACAGATGGCGAGTGTTAATGATAAAACAAAAATACCTCCTCAAAATTCAGTAAAATGTGGTGGTGTGAATTAGAGGGGAGGTGGGTTGATTGAAGTTTAATTTCTTGAGGTTTAATGAGGATTTGTGATTAATTGAAACTAGTATAGATCCCGCGCAATGCGCGGTATATAGAGTTTTTATTTTTTTTAGTTTATTATTTAAAATTTTTAAATTTTCACTTCATTAATATTTAATATTTCATTCCATTATTTTTTGATATGAAACAAAAAAAATTGAAATGAAAAACTAACCAAATAGAATTAAGTTAAGTTGTGATTTTTTTTTTAATGAATTTATTTTTTGTCATAATTATTTTCATTACTAAAAAATTTAGTAATTTATAATTTATAATTTAATACCAATTTTATTTTATTGTAATGAAAAAATCATAATTTTGAATTTAATTATTATTAGAGTATAATTATAATTATATTAAGATTATATTTTAAGAAAAAGATAATAGTTTATTAAAAAAATCAATTATGTTCTTATGAAAATAGATGCTTTTTGGAGGGAAAACTAAGAGAATTTTTATTCTCTTAGTAGTAAAGGGGATGGGTTTAGCTTTATTTTCATGGGTGGTCGTTCTCTTCGTTGATTGAAGTGTAGTTTTCTTGAGGTTTTTCTATACTGGATTCATATGGGGGTTTAATGGGATTTTTGCCTATAATTAATTAATGTAGTTAACAGTACATTATTAAAATTATTGTCCTTGTTTCATTTCTTGGTTACATTATTTGAGTTTGCTTCTTTTTTATCTGGATGGCTACGGCAAACTAGGTTGCACGGACACGTTGCTTTTGTAGGATCGGCGTGTCCGACACGGTATCCGACACCGACACGCCCAAATACGTTCTGGACACACGAAAAACCGTGTCTTTAATTTTTAATTTAATCGGACACGTCTCGGACACGGTCCAACCATGTAGGACACCACCCGTGTTCGCCGGACACGCCAAATATGCAAAATCCAAACAAAACCCTCACCTTTTCATTTCACACACGACATTTAAAACAAAATTCATCCATCAGACCACCAAAAATTTGACGACACCTGAGTATCTGACCTCCACCTAAGCGGCGTAACCTCACCTGAGCTCGTCGCCGGTATGTCCCTGCCGTTGTTGATCAGTCCAACTACAGATTTTGTGCCTTCTTTCTCTATTTTCCCTAATCCCTCAGTTTCTTCTAATTTCCTAATTTAGGGTTTGTGTTTGGTTTTCCCTAATTCAATTCTATGAATTTTGTTTTATTAAGGTGATTAAAATGAGTTATTAAGGTGTTTGGATTTCCCTAATTTGAAACTTTGTGGCTTTGTGAAATGACAATTTGACCAGCGAAAGAGGAAACTTGAAATAGGTTAACCTTATTGTTTGGATTATTAAGGACGGAGGGTTATTAAGGACTTAATTTGACTACTACTCTATTTCCAGCTTTCTACTTGAGATTATTAATGTGTACTCTAATTTGGGTTTGTGATTTGGAATTTTATAATTTGTGAGATATAGTGATTTTGAACGTGTTGATATTTGTTTTTGTCAATTTACGACTTTGTGGTTTTTAAATGCCCAAATTTAGATGTTGGTTATAATGGTCTTTAAATCCCTTTATTTCAATATGTATATTGATTTTTTTTGCCGTGTCCCGTGTCCTAAAAAATTCGGAGTGTCATGTCCTCGTGTCCTTATCCGTTTTCGTGCAACCTAGACGACAAATAAAATCAGTGACAATTGTGGAAGGGATGATGCCTAAATTATCGACTATGTTTTTTTTCTTTTTTTTTTTGTGTTCCCAAAATCAAGACTTTGTTTGTTATAGTTCGTCGAAAGAATATTTTTTTTGTTCCTCCGAGAGCTGATTATTTTGATATAATGGTGGGGAGTTGAAAACGTGATGATTTAATGACAGGGAAAATATGGGTTTTTTTAGGATTTACTTTGCTCACTTTATGTTAATGGATTGTTAAGATGGAAGGGAGTATGGTGGTTATGATCAACATTGTGAGTTAGCGGGTTATATTAATTGGTTAATTTAGTATTGGTTGGAAACAATTTAAAATGAAGGGTGACGTCGGGTGTACTCAGGGTCGGTGAGGGCGTAAAGGAGGGTGAGGGAGGGTGTGAACAACAGGAAGAAGAATGAGGTGGAGCTGTGTGATGTCGTTCTAGAGAAGCAAAGAGAGCCCGTAGGGGGTTTGGCCTATGGATGGGGTTGTCAAAATAGATGTTGACACATGCGTCTTGGTTGACAGAGGGACGTGCTTCAATGGGGAATTGATGATGGTACTGTGCAGTGGTGTGTGGTGAGTTGGTGACACGAGGGGAGCTGGAAGCAAAAGAGGCGAAGACTCACGAATCGCTTAATTTTGTTCTTTGATCAGGGATCGTTATTTGTGAAACATGTCATCTACTTTGTTTTGTTTATAGACTAGGGACCATGCTTTTTATGATAGAATGTGCATTGGCGTGAAATCTGTGACGTATACATTTGATTATCTGTATCAAAAATTAATATGGCTGCAAAATGTTTGAAGAATTTGTGGCTCATGTTTTGGTATTTGTATATTTATAATGGATAAACTGCATTGTCTAAATATTATATCCTATAAGAGTTTTAATTGTTAAATACGTTGAATGTGAGTTAATATAGAGTCGAAGTAAAACAAAGCTCACTGCAAACTTAGATATCTAAACGCAATTGTCCAAATATTAGATTTTGTTGTATAGCAGAGTAAGCAGGTTGAAAAACTTTAATTTGGTGTCTTAAATTATTGCTCCATTGGCTAATTTATTTCAGAGAAAAATGCAGCAACTTCGTAAGCTTGTCATTGTTGAGTGCCATCTTTTTTATTTTAGTGTATTTCCTTTCTTCAGATAACTCTCCTCTCTATTGGAGGGTACTACTATTAAGATAACCTACACTTTAACATCATATTGTATAATGATGATAAGGCATATTAATCATCTATATTATCATGTTATCAAAACAAAAGTATGTGTCGGTTCTGTCAATAAGACAGACCTAAACAATTTCTGTTTGTCCATTACTTTTATCTAATGTTTATATCACTTATTTGTAGGAGAAATACCATCTATGATTCAAGATTTTAGAAGAAAAGCTAAGAGTATCTCCAAGTGCTAACCCCTCGCGTGGTCCTTGAGATGGAAGATGTGTGAGCAATGGTCGATTCCAGTTGGGAAGCACAAGCACTATCCAAGTTCGTCGTCACCCGTTGGGAGTAGCGGAGAACTTCTCTAGGTTGTCTTCTCTGCCTTGCGTAGATTTTTCAGAGACCTTTCCTTCTCTTCCTCTGATTTACGTATGTTTACCCGTATATTTATTGAGATAAAGTTTGGATCTATTTGTTTCGTAAATTCTGAGTCTTCTGAAAATTTTCGTGCCTATTATAATGCTAGATAGCCTAGATTGTTCCATTCAATTGTTAAAGTCTGTGAATTTGCCTTGGAGTATGTGCTACGGAATACTTTTGATTGTTGAGTATTTGTTAGTGACCGTCAATTATCTTGTTATAATGCCTATTGTGCATATTTATTTGATTTATACGGCACTTTGGCTTAGCATCCTATCGGTTGTTGGCCATTTGGTTAATGTTCTTTTCTATGCTGCATATTTTCTTGATTGAGATCTACATGGAAAACAGAGTATGGTATAAGGATACCATAGTTACGTCTTGTGCAAGTAAGTATGTTCTTTCCACTCTCTGGTGAATTAAGTACAAAAAAGGAGGCGTAGGATAAACAAAAAGATGAGAAGAGAGAGAGATGAGGAGGAAAAAAATACACAGGGAAGGAGGTCGAGAAGGAGGATGAGGATAATTGTTTATATTCGATTTCAACAAGACATTTGCTAAGACGTTTACTATGTCCTCACGACCCATAACAAAAAAAGTTTTGAAAAACTAGTTTATCATTGTGGTAGTAGGTAATGAAGCGAAAAGAATGTAGCCGTCATTTTGTTTTTTTACCATAATTCCTCAAATCTATAAAAATGTAATTGAATATCGAAACAAGTTCACTTATCATGATAGACTTACCTTTTTTAGAGCACTGATTTTAGTGTTTAAAAAGCAACCTAAATTTGTATCATTACGCGATTAGTCTCTCATTACGTTAGTTTCATACATATTGTAACTGCAGTTAGCAAAAATTAAAGAAGGGTGTCTCTTACCAAGCTAACACTAGTTTTATACCCGTGCAAATTGCACGGGTATGCTGTTTCGAATTATGTTGTAAAGAAATAACATTTAAAATAATTTTTATGTTAATCAGTTCTCTTTTTAAATTTAATTATCTTTAGAAATAAAGTTGTAACATAAAGTGATAAAATCTCTCTATTTTTTGTTGAAACAATTTTAAATTACAAATTG
>VHZZ01032328.1:4709-17086 GCA_009801015.1 Silene noctiflora
TTCTGTTTTGTCTTGTAATCAGTTGTAAACCATTTAATTGGTCTATTATCGACGTTTGATCATTACTGGCCTCGGGAAACCGAGATGGTAGCGCCCCTGTCTATCGAGAAAGGTCTTGTTAAGGCTTCTCAGTAGACGGGGGTGTTACACCCGACCCGTTGCCATCCCTAATTCTATGTGACTAGAATAAAAGCCAAGCATAACGATTAACCAAAGAATTGTCTGCCACTAATGATGAATCCAAAKATTACCGCCAAACAATCATACAGTTTATGAAAACCGATGATAATAAATAACATGCATGATTATACAAATATCATTCAGATGATGAAAAACGAACACACAATAACGAATATACATACTGATTCCATATGAATACTGAATAGTCAAAAGTAAAACCGTCCTAAATTAATTTAATATGAAAGCGGTTCTGATACTACTTGTTACAATTAAATCCCTTATAAGGTCATAACTTCATACTAAATTAATTGGTATACTGGAGTAGCGGAAGCGTACCTGATGAATCCATAGGAGTAGGATGAACGAATGAACTTGAGACCCGGATTATAGCCTTCTAGCAGACACACTCTCCTTAGAGTTCTCTCTACTGATGGGATGTTTAAGAGTTTAGGTGAAGTCTGTTGGTAGGGACCATAACTCTGCTTATATATAGAAAGAGGATATAAACCATATTACCCTATAACAGCCGCCTTAGTCTGATACGTCTATCATGCATCAGTTAAAGTCCTAATGGGTATCTACACAATTAAGATATCCGGCCCATACTTTATAAGACGTAAATAATTATGCCCGTATTATATTATTCGGATGAATCACTTTATTGGGCTAAACTTAACTGATAGCTAATAAATACAATCGATATAATAATGTGTCCACATAAATAGTATTAGACCCAATATATTCTTACAATGAGCAGTTCATTTTCATCCCATTTTAACTCGTTTAACCTATTAAACTTCCTAACCTAACTAGGCTTAACCCAAAAATGGTGAATAATAATTCGTATTTTTAAGCAAGTTAGTCAAACTGCGAAAAGTTATGACCCTCTTAAATAAGTGAATTACTTGTGTCAGATTGTATCGAGAGATGTCAACCATAACCTAACCCAAAAAAGTTTTGTAAAGTATTCATTTCAACCCAATTACACAATTGAATCATAGTCATCAAATTTATTATGTAACTTTGGGTCGAGTTCATATCGAGTCGAGTCGAGTCAATTATTGTCATTTGTCACCTCAAGATTTTGCTCCCCTTTTCGAGGTCCAATGTTGGAGTTGGTAGTTACTTGTTGTGCAAGAATCGGGCAAAGAATCCAAGTAATACACTCCAGAGTTCTCTTTCTCTTCTTCCTTGTTCGAATTCTCTTCCACTTGCTGTCTTCTCTACGGAGTATAATTTTACCCTTTTTTCATAATTCAGGTATATTTCCCCTCTTTTTATCTTCAAAATTGAATTGGGCTTGATTATTTTTACCCTTTCTGCAATTAACATCCACGATTATTAGTTATTACATGAACAAATTTGTTGGGCTATTTGATTTCATCTCAAAAATGATGAATTCATTATCTAATTTCAACCAAGATTGATTAAATATAGTAATTATTTCCTATAAAGTATAAATTTTGTTCTTTTTATTGTAAAAGGTGTTAAATTTTGATGAAATGGGCATTTCATATGATTTTGATTTAGGGTTTTAGGAATGTTATGGCTAATTTTGTGGGTGATTTTGACTTTGACATATGTTGGTTAAATTTGATCATAATTAGCTTCACTGCTGATTGCTGAAATGTCTTAGTAGGGTTATTGGATATGGAGTTTTGACATGTATTTGTGGTAATGGTGTCGCTTAATAGTAGTGGCGGCAACAAAAGATTGCTTTTTTACTGTTGTAGCTCGAGTTTATGAAGTTTCTTCTTGGTGATAGGGGAAATTTAGTATGAGACGGTTTCACGTTTCAGACTAACGTAATTTCTTATGTATTTTTTTTTTTTTTTGTTAAACTATTGCGTTAATGGGTTGGAATCAGTATAACATGTAAAACCGTCTCATAAAAGTTTTTGTGACCGAAGAAAGACGATATATTCTAGTGGAGGTTTTGTTGCTTTGTGTTGTCATTGTCAATGTTATTGTCATGGTATTGCTTCTAAAGAGGTTGCCTCACTAAGCAAAGTAAGAGTGTAGAACATGTCACATATGATCTTTAACCGCTAATGGGACGCCCATTTAATATGTCATAAACCAGGTGGTGGGAAGCCATTTTGATTAAGGCTATTTTTTCTTTGTATTGTGATATGACTGAGAATACGTAGTTGATAGTCGTCATCTAATAAATGTACTATAATGTTGGTTATGCTTAACAAATCCGGTCACTTGCATGCTAGACTCTTCTATCATCATCAAAGTGACAAAGCCATGCATAAAGACTTAAGTGACCTTAACAAAGTATGGGAAATTAAGCCTCTCAAAATGGCTGGAGAAAAGGAGGCTCGGAAAATTTTGGAGGCTGTGGCAGAGCAGGTGCAGCCAATCATGTACAAGCGCAAATGGAAAGTCCAGCTTCTCTCTGAGTTTTGGTAGGATTACGAGCTTAACTTGTTCAATTTAGGTTTTCTCATTTACTCTTGAAAAGTTCTCTTGATCATGCTGTTAATGTGTCAATAACAGCCCTTCAAATCCAGCTCTCATGGGACTGAACATAGATGGAGGCGCCGAGATTAAGCTAAGATTGCGAAGACAAGAAATGCAATGGGATTTCTTTTCCTATGAGCAAATTCTCGATACTATGCTGCATGAACTATGTCACAATGAACATGGTCCACATAACACTGATTTCTACAAACTCTTAGATGAGCTTAGATTGGTTAGTGACCTGCTACTTATTGTTCTCTTCTACTTAACTATAAAATCTGCTGTCAAGTTGTGCCTAGCCTCTGGGCTGTTCCTGACGAGCTGAAATCCTAATGAACTATGTTCTACACCATCATTCAAAATGCTGTCCTTTTTTGTTTCTCAATCACTCATGTTTGTCGTTGAAATCTGTTCATAACTACCTTCATTTCTCATTTACTCACATGTGTTGTTGAAAACTTGACTTTTTGGGTTGCTGTGACCGTATGCCTTTTCATAACCGATAAAATGACTAATACCGATATTTTTTTCTGTACATTTGTAGGAATGTGAAGAACTAATGGCAAAGGGAATTTCCGGTGCTGGTAGAGGATTTGATCTACCAGGAAGACGGTTAGGTGGGTTCTCACAGCCACCACCTTTGCCACTTCTCCGCCAACATGCATTGACAGCTGCTGAAAGAAGAGCACAACGTGGTACTTTGCTGCCGCCAGGGCCTAGGCGCCTTGGTGGTGACAGTAGTATTAAGGCTGCTCTAAGTCCAAATCAAGCTGCTGCCATGGCTGCGGAAAGGAGATTACATGATGACATATGGTGTGGGTCTAAATCCGTGAGAGGTACCCAAAATCAAGCAGATGATGCATCATCTTCAACCAATTCTCTACAAACAGAGGATTTAACTTGGCCTGGCAACCCATCTTCCCCTGTTCCGAGTTTGCCATCTTGGGAAAGCCATGAAACTGCAGGAACTCAAGAGACTTGGCAATGCGATGCCTGTACTTTGATCAATAAGGTAAACTTCTCACGTCTGTATCTTCCTCGAATATTTATGAGTCAACAATTGTCTTGTATTTCTTGCCCATTATTAAGTAACGATTTAGTATTCTTTGACTTTGAGATATAATGGACTGAATGAAAATGGCTCGTACAATCCTCAAACGCTTTTTTCCCCATGAAGTAGTAAATGATCATCTCGTCTTCGTTTATGGGTTTCTTGGAAACAAACTCCTTTTTACTGTAAAGGAAAGGTTGTATGTGCCTGACCCCTTATCCCGCTTTGAGCGGGAGCCTCTTTATAGGCATTGGGGTAATGATTTACATATTTGAGTACTTTGGCCCATTAATCAGCTAGAAGATCCTTTGATCCTTCATTTTTAAGGCTTAATGCCTTTATGACCTTGGCCAAAGTGGGAGTTTGTCTCTTAGGAACTAGTTTGACTTGGCCTTGAAATTGTGCAGTTTCATGTGTCAATATGAATGTATGTTCTTTGCATCGTGATTGAAGCTTAAAGCTCATCACTCATATTTCAGCGTTACTATACATGTGCTCATCCAAGTATTCTTTTGACCATTGACAGCCATTAGCTTTAACATGTGAAGCATGTGAAACACCAAGAATCGAGAAAGTCAAAGTGCAATCCAGAAATTGGTCGTGTAGATTCTGCACCCTGATCAACAGCAAGGAATCAGAAAAATGTTCAGCTTGTGGAGAATGGAGATATTCATACGGTCCTCCCTCTGGTGGTTATACGCCACACGTCGGGACTTGATGCAAGTAACCCTTGTGTATGGATTATTATTTTGTGCAAAGATACTTGTTGATAGCTTGGTTCTATAATATGTGTAATGTTGTGATTGATAAACAAAAGACCAAAAAAGGCGACTTTTATTCGAGGAGATTTCTGTTACTGAGCGCTGTAGATTTTGTACCAGAAGTAATGTAAATACTGTATTTGTATATGACCAAAACTGTATTTTTTTCAACAATTTGTTATCCATTTCGTAATAGAATCTGCATGACTTTTCTTGTATGTGAAATTTGTGAATGCAATGCAGATAACTAGAGGAAATAATTCAGTCAATTTCTCAAGTTGCTACAGGTCCTTATAATTTTAACCGTCTCCCTGTTCCCTGGTTTCACCAACCGAACTTATGTTCGACATAACTAGAAGAAACCCACAACAGCACCAACAGAAAAGCAAAGAAATATTAATCTCTGTCTCCATAAAAAATTCATATTTCTCATGCTGTTGTTTTTTCGTTTTTATTATCAGAGAAATACTGATGTTACTGTACTTGAATGAGACTGTTAGGTCCAGAGCTACTATTCAAAACTACCCAGTACTTTGTCATCATCTGACCGACCAAGTATATAAGCTTTGATCCTGTCAATTTTGAAACCTTCAAAACTGAGACAAGGGCAGGGGAGGTGATTGCTGAGAGAGGGGGGTCAGTTATGAATGCTGAGGAAGCAGAAGGATCAGAATCACCGCCAACGCCACTGCGACGGCTGCCACCGCATCACCCGTCGCCACTTCCTATCAGCAGAGGGCCTAATAATGATAATTACTCTCTCTCAATCACCATCGCTATCACCCCCGGTCTCACCACTTGGCTCCTCCCACTCGTCAGCCGAGAACCTCTCTCTGATTCATGCTTACAAGTTCTCTGATCCAAGAAGTCTATCCGCCCCGTCAAGCTTCTCCCTGGATAGGATTCAGCCCGCATATGATTTGGATTTTGAACGCACTTGTTGTCTTAAAGAACTGTAAGTCCGTTACTTTTGATCTCTTCCTGTAAGTCTAGATTTCAGTTTGCAGACAGTAGATAAGCCAAGTTTGACTAGTAGGTTAGAAATTGAGTGGAGAACCATGAACCCTGATAGTTCAAGAAACTCAGTTAGACAACTAACAGTCAAACTATTTTAAAAGGAGATGCAATTAAGGAAAGCGATCAATTATGGGCTTGAGCCAGATGCAAGTTGGGCCTACGGTGATTTTATATCCCGCTGACAAACGGCGTAAGCAGTCTGCGAAGGCAAATGAGCGCAGCTGGGCCTATATAAATTTCTAAAGACGCATTTTCATTGGTTTGTTCCGCCCATAGTAGGTAGAGAATTTCAGAGGTCCAGAGTGTCTCTGCTGCCTCGTCCCTCTTATGTATGAGTGTCAAGCTTAAAAACTTTGTACATACTAAACGGCACTATCAAATGGCTCTGTAGTGCTGCAATGATATTCACTACATGATATGTAGTTTAAACTAGACGTCAAATCGTATAGGAAATTAGGAAGCGCAAGCGGTTTAAGAAGTCATTTTGTTTCGTCATCCATAGGAGCCGTATTGACTGACTCTTAATTAATACGTCTGTTTACAAATTACGTCAATTGACACTGTACGTATCAACGTCGAGATTGCAGGCTGGAGTGGTTTGTACTCAAATGCTGTATTTGTTGCTCCTGGAACATCAACTCTACATCTAAACTCCATCAAAGCTAGAACCTAGATTTCTCATTGTTTTTACTCTTTGGTTATGTTTACCATGCCAATGCTCGTGGGTCAAAAGTTGTTCTAATTATCGAAAAAAGTGGATTATATAATTCATAATTGCGATTTTAGCTGTTGAATAGGGTTGTTCTCAAATGAGGTTTCATTCTGGATGAATAATTATGCACTTACAATTTCAGGGTGTGAATGATGAGACGTTAGAGGTGTTTAAATGCGAGCTTGAGCTCTGCAAAACTTACAAACCAATCTATGGACAATTATTTCCCTTCGTTTCCTATTTTCTTCTCATTTGGTTTTTGGACGTCAAAGTCACCAAGCTTTTACCGTAAATAAATTGAAGAATAAAAATTATTAGAACATAAAACTAATGTATTTACATTTATTATAAAGTCTTCTTTCACATAATACTCCCTCCGTCCCGGTCATTTGTTGTCTTTTGGTTTTGACACAAAGACTAAGGAAAGAGGAGGGAGCCAATTATAACATGACAAGTGGACTAAATTGAAGATGAAAGATCAAATTACTCATCAAATGCAATCCTAAAATAGAAAGGACAACAAATGACTGAGACACCCCAAAATGGAAAAGGACAACAAATAATCGGGACGGAGGGAGTATTATTTTCGACAAAAAAAAGGTTACATTTACATATAAAAAACAATCAATATTCCGTCTCGAAACTTGTGAAAAAACAAATGCGAATAAAATTGAAAAATGGAGGGAATATTAATTTTGATTATTTTTCTCAAATAAATTTAAGCAAACTAATATATTTACATTCCTCTAAAAATAAAGTTTCAAAAACTAATAATTTCAACACAACTGCACAAATTCTTATGTCAGAGACGGATCAAATGTAGCCATTTTACGATAAAATGTTAATATGTACTGATAAAATGTTACCATCATTCTCAGGATAAAAAATAGGATTAATTAATGTGATTAATCCATACTATAGGTACCCTTCTTATATTAATCCAAACTATGTATTAAGTCACTTTAATCCAAACTATCCTACATTCTTCGCATATTGCACCCAACTGACCGACTACCTTAAGAACAGGTAACCCCTGTGTTAAATAAATTGAATTGTCCTTCCTTCTTCTAAGACACCCTAGTTCCTTTTTCCTTTATAGCCATTAATTTTCACCATTTTTTTCACTATTTTCTTCTACTCTATGGTCTCTTTCCTCACATAAATTGACTTGTGCATTTTTTCAATACGAGTTCGTCTTGATGGCTGTGTAGCTGGATACGGTTGTCGGTTGAGGTGTTGATGGTGAGAGCGGTGCCGTCGAGCCTGGTGTTGTGCGTGGCAGAGGACGCCGAGTATGGTGTCGGTCGATGGGTGATGAGACGGTGGTGTGGTGATGATTATGGTGGTGCCCTCGTAATGAGCTTTGGTCTTCTTAATTTGGAACCGTTTTCATGGATAGTGTGAATGTCTTGTTGGTCCAAAGTTGGTGACAAAGATAGAGAATTGTAATGAGATGAAGATGATTATTTAGGAAAGAAAATTTAGAAGAGGAAGAACCAATAATGGAGAAAGAACAAAGAACATAAGGAAAGGGAGAGAAAGAAGATTGTTACAAAGATGAAGAAGGCTGACTTTTTAAATAAATTAAAAAAAAAAAAAAACACATTACCGGAATTAGCAGGTAAAAAGATGGACGAGTGCAAWCACCGAAGAGGGTAGGATAGTTAGGATTAAAGTGAGTTAATGTATAATTTGGATTAATATAAGAAGACCCTCCATAGTATGAATTATTCCTATTAATTAATCCTAAAAAATAACAACTTTAGTTACTCTCTCCTGTTCACAATAACTATCCCACCTTTCTATTAGATGAGACGGGTATTATAATGAAATAGGATAGTTTTTAAAAATAAAAGGGAGTATAACATTTTGTCATTAAATAGTTACATTCTAATAAAAAATGATACATTTGATCCGTCCTATATAAATTTAAAAAAAGGTACGGTCATAATCAGACAAAGAGGAACGACGTCGTATTCCCGCACTGCAAACCATCATCTAGAGCTCAAAAGATTCAATTTCTCGATCAAAATCTCCTTTTCACCTCATCTTACCTCCAGAAAACACAGATCAAAACCTAGGGTTCATATCACTCCTCACAAAATCCCCAAATCAATCGAAAATGGCGATGAGAACAATAATCAACGAATTGAAAAGCCTAAAGGTGAAAGACATCCCTACAAAAGTAAAACCATATCTAACCCTAACCTTCTTGAAGGAATCCATGGCGAAAGGTATTGACAATTACCACGCTAAATACATCGTTACCAATTCTCCGCAACCTTTGTTTCATGTCTGTTATGGCGGTATGATCTTCTCTTACCTTGTCGCTCTTCCTGAAGAACGTCGCCACCTTGCTCACCAGCAACACGCCGCTGCCGATCATTGATTGTTTATCCTTTTTCCGCCGCTGTCGGGTAATTTATACACTTTCGTCTTAATCATTTGTTTACTTTTGTATTCGGCCGGTATTTTAATCAAAGAGAAATTTTGTATTTCTGTCTTAATCATTTGTTAGTTATTTATTCTGGTGTATTTTAATCAAAGGTAAACAAATGGATTGGAACGGAAACGTTAGGATTTTAAGTCGGATATAGAGGTTGGTTCAAATTGTGACGCGACAATGCAGCCGTTCGATTACGAGAATTGATAAGCGATTTTATTAGGCAAATGTGAGAAATCTCATATATTCACTCATAAATTTCTGGATGATTACACTATTAGGGGGAATGGACCGATATATAGCTATCGAGAGTAAGGACAATAAGTGAGGAAATTTACTAAACTACCTTGATACTTTCCGTGTCTATCAAATTGCTCCTCAAATTGTCAACAATAGTCAATAACAATCACACTACCTAGTAGGACGAGTGGGTTGAGGGGATCCAGAAATTGTGGGGGGCCGGATGTACGCAGCTATACACCGTGTTAACAACTTGGAGGATATAAGTGATTTGCAGATGATCTGAAATGCTCTAAAATGAAATTATTGTATTGAAGGGAAAATTATCGCATTGTCACATCCAAAAAATGAGTGTGGCGGAGATGCGTATGTTGAGGTGGATGTGCGGCCATACAAGGAAAGATCGATTAAGGAATGGGGTGATTAGGGAAAAGGTGAAAGTGGCACCAATAGAGGACAAGATGATGGAAAATCGACTAAGATTGTTTGGCCATGTAAGAAGGAGACCTATGGACGCACCGGCTAGGAGGCTGGAGACCTTGGGAACATAAAAGGTTGCTAGGGGTGGAGGGAGACCAAAACAGACATGACATGACATGGCTGTGAGTGATAGAGCACGATATGAGATTTCTCGGGCTTGACAACGGGATGGTGACGGAGAGGGCACAATGGAGGAAATGATTCATGTGGATTTTTAGTTTTTGATGTTATTTGAAATATTTAGTGTTTTTATTTAATTTTTAAAAATGAAAAATGTATTTGCTCATTTCGGATTTATTACACGTTTTTACCAACAACATTTTATATATTAATACTTGGTTCACTTTTAAGGTATTCCGGACCCTTAAGTTTTACTTTGGTTTTCAAAATCGTTTTAATCTTTATTCTCGATTTAAATTCTAAATTTTTATAAAATAAATCCGGACTTCGATTTTAAAACCTATAAAGCTGCCTTAGCTTTTGTATTATGTTTCACTCTCCTTTTGTTTTTCACTTTTCCTTCTCTATATTTTCGCATTTTGAAGTGCGCGACTATCCATTGACGGTTCTAAAGGATGATTCATGTCAGCCGACCTCAAACCAGGATTGGGATTAAGGCTTTGTTGCTGCTGCCGCCGCCGCCGCCGCCGCCGCCGCCGCCGCCGCCGCCCAATGCTTTCAGAGTTGGAATCTTTTGGGAGGAGATTGGTGACCTTTTGCTACTTGTACTCTCATCTTCATCTCTTTCTCTCCCCTCCTTGCTCGCCTCGTACTCTTCCCTCGCCTCCTCCGTCTCCTCTGTTGGGTCATAAGCTTCTTCTATCTTCCAACAAGCTTTAATCCTTTCAGATTTGGGGTGATTTATGTGGCAAAATGTTTACCTTTTACTGTCTCTAATTGTACTCCAATGCCCTCATCTCACACCCTTCAATTCTTCTCACACTGTACCCACTCACAGTCCTGTGCATCTGTGTTCACCATCTCAATTACCTATATTCTCCTGGTGTTCCTCCCTGATATTTGCTATCCAAATTCCAAACTCTTCAGAAATTATCCCCCCTCTCTTTTCTTCCATTCGTTCCTCTCTTCCCTTCTGTTCCAAATTGTTGTCCAAATAAAGTGTAAGCTGAAAGCTTACTTCCTCTGACTTATTTGTTTATGTGGAAAAGAGTACTCCATAAGGTGTCTCGACATTATACTATTGTTTTAATCAGGAGTCATGATTTCATATGTTTGTGAGTGCATGTCACAATAATGCAGTGTGGTAGGGGGTTGTGTTTGTGTCTTAGTTGGTGTATAAAGGCTTCTGGCTCTCACATATGTTGAACAGTGAACATTGTCTCAAATTTGGGTCGCTTTATTAAGGTTATGGGTGCTTTGCTGTATGCAAATGGTTCACTCATTTCAAGTAGACATTTCTTTTGCAACTGAGATGGTAAACCCACTAGCATTGTCTCTGATTTGTGCCAAGTTAGTTTTCTTGGCGAATTTTGTATATGACATGTACGACCTATGGTAGTTTATTCACCCAGAAGTTGCTGCGTTTTGAGTCTGTCTGGAATTAAGTTTGTCCATGAACTAGTGGGAGTGCGTGACTATGTTAGATATGGACCTTACCAGTTTTACTATTGTTTGATGAATGCAGGTTGAAGGTTGCAAAGTTGTATGAGATGACGATACTGGTTTTTTCATTTACCCTAGGATTTGAATTAATGGATGTACTATCTCATACATTTTGAACCAAATAATCTGTTGAGATTTCTATTGATTATGACAATTGTGGAAAAATTTGAATTATCATCTGAATCTCTCTTTACTGTTGCACAGCGGAAGCTATCAATATATGGAATTCACCTTATAAAGTGAATAATTCTTGGCCGGTTGTCCCATACAATATGGTGTGACGATGTATTACTGATGGTTGATCCTGTAGAATAGACACAGTGTATGTAACCTATCAATATAACGGACTTTTACTTGCGTTGTCGACCTTTTTTCATTTCTGTTACCAACTCTACTCTTAACTTCCTTCCACCCCTCTCTGCCATTCTATATTCTCTCTTTATGTTATCTTCTTTAAAAAGAAATGCAATTTACACCTCACCCGAGTTCCTCCTAATTCATGTGAAATGTATAACCCTAGGAATTTCTTTTTTCCATTAGCTGTAATTTCTTTGATGAGTCAAACGATCTTTATAATAAAGGGGTTATTTTACGGGAAAAAAGAAAGTCCCTAATTATATGACTCATCTGGAAAACCCATCTTAAAATAGTTCAACATGGATATCCTAATTTTTAAAGTCAACTATTCTGTTGAACACAAAACCTCAAATGAGAAATTGGTACCGTATAAGTGATATAGGGGAGCTTTTCGGTTTTATGCACTTGACCATCATTTAATGATACTTATAAGTATCATTAAACTTAATATAATACTAATAAGAAAAAAAAATGCAATATAAATAAGTTTTATTTAAATGTAAACAAAACGTATAATAAATAGAAAAACATCGTTAAAGATTATAATACATTGCCTAAACGAGTTCTTAACGAATTTTTCTTCCACTATTTCATGATTCTATTTGTTTAATTGCTTAAATCACCTTAATTTAATTTTAATAAGTTTTATTWYAATCTCCTTATTATTATAGTGAATAATCAAATTCAATGTATTATTCCAAAATTTTATTACCAAATTTTTTAAAGAATGAAATTATTTGTTTGCTTAAGTGTAAAATRCAAAACAATATAAATATACATGTTTGCGAGCAATAACTATCATATTTTCATATTTCATATAATTTCATAAATCTTTTGATTAATAAATTTAATTTATTGAAATATGAGTAGAGTATCATTATATATAATCTATGGTTTACTAATTACATTAGCAACTCTTTTGGTGTCTTGCCAAGGTGCTAATGATGGATGGGATTCTGATGCACATGCTACATTTTATGGTGACATTCATGGGAACGATACTATGTGTAAGTCTTTCTCACTTTTCTTATTCGCAAATTCTTA
>VHZZ01032347.1:0-12993 GCA_009801015.1 Silene noctiflora
GTTAATTGACTCCACTAATTAGCTACACTAATTGGCAAATATATACCGTAAATACATATATATTGAAATGATTTACACAATATTCATCAATCTTTGCTTAGATTATCACGCAAATTCCATGCCTTCTTAATAATATAGTAATTCCAAACTCCTTACCTTCTTAATCTATACCATAAATACATATATACAAATATTGTTTTTACCGATTTTCTTTACAAGGCCAATACACGTTTTAACTACATTTTATATCTAACTTAAATGTATTATTAATGTCATAAATTATTTTTAATAGTAAAGTATAATACTTCGTAATATTAATAGTTTAAGGCAAAACTAATTTAACTTAAAATGTCTTCTTGACATTAGTAACTTTCTTTTCTACCTTTTACTAATATTGTATTAGTACATTATAACATTAAATTAAAAGTACAGTTAATTTATACAAATAATTTTATTAAGACTGCCTCTTTACAAATCAAATTTAAAAAATACTATACTGTAGCACGAGATCTACAATAGTATAAACAACCCGTCTTACTTGTGACGTGTCACAAGACTCTCCCCACTTGCCTCTCCCACTTACACGTTTGTCTCACTTCACAAAGCTTGTGACGTGTTCACACACTTTACAAATGAGAATTCGTGTAGTATAAAATATAAATAGAAAACCTAAATAAAGGGAGTAGGGTATAGTTTGGCATTAAACAGGCTTTGGTGAAGGGGTGGAGTGAGTCAAGGTGATATTTTCAACCTTTGATTCTAATGTTTGTTGGCAGCCAGCCTTAGATTCTGTTGTTCGTAACAAAATAAAGGATAAAAAGAACTTACTAAAGTGATCTACCGGACAACACTAATAACAGTTCAGCCATTCAAAAATAGAAAGAGTCGTTCCTTTCGAGAGTTGGTAAGAAAAAATTATTTATCAAAACAATAGAGTAGGGAAAAAAAATTGTCTTTCGGAAAAACTGTCTTCCTTACACCTAAAATTAATCTATTAAAATGAAATATTATAAAGATCTAGGTGTGATTACGGCCCTCCCAAAAAACACAAGAGTTTTACGTAGACTAATGCCCTATTTTTTTGGACTTAATTTCAGTTCTTATAAGTTCAATTTAGTTCAGTTCAGCTCAGTTCCATTAAGTTCAATCCAGTCAATTCAGCTCCGTTAAATTTAGTTCCGTTTAGAAATTTTCAGTTCAAATGAATAGAACCCAATACAGGTGACAAACAACTTTGAAGGCAACACTAATGTAATCAAAGCAATAGTAGCATTTCACAATATTATGGGTGTGTTTTTATAAGTGAAGTCTTAATTATTATATCCGATTATTGTTAAATATTACTCCGTAGAAGAACAATGTTTTTAGTCTTGTACGTCTAGATGTTTTAGACAAGTGAGTCAGATAATAAACCTGAACATCAACATCGACGAGGAGCCAAACTCTTGAATATAATGGACGACTTTACAACACATGCATAGACCAATTACGTCATGTGTGTATAAAAAGCAACCCTCCCCAGTTCCTCCAATCATACTTAGTCCTTATAGACTGCTTGACTAACGCCCTCCAATAATTTGTGTTCCAACATTTTAACCATTCATCCTCTCCTATAAATATAAACCCTAATTTCCCATAACCATAAACAATCTGAATAATAAGTAATAACCATCAATCAAATTTTACCAAATAAAACCATTCTATACTCACAACATGTCTAGAAGAGGAGAAAATCAACCCATGAAAGTAGTGCATATTAAAACACAATATGTTGAAACTGATGCAACAAGTTTCAAATCAGTGGTTCAGAATCTCACTGGTAAGGATTCTACCATAGCCGAGTCGCCACCGCGTAACTATGCTTCTTCTTCTTCTTCTTCAATGGGAATCAGAGTGAAGAATAGAGATCAAAATCATCATCTGTTGGATAAAAATGGTGCTGGGAGTTTCAAGTTTTTAGCAAGGGATTTGTCATTTGGTAGAATGTTAAAGGAATTTCCTTCAATAGAAGAGTTGAACAAAATTCTAACCTTTGATTAGTACTATATATGTCTATGTTTCGTATAGGATTAATTGTACGTATATAAGTTGCTCTATGTTCAAATTAGGATGGAGTTTCTTCGGATATTAGCCTCATCACCTAGGACAAAACTAGGTTCAAATTCTACCTAGGACCGAAACACTAATCTTACTTATATTTCGGATCATAGTTATTTTTTTCAAAAACAAGTTTGTGTGTATTATTATATTATTTTTCGAAAAACTCGCTTGGGCCGTAGGCCCGTAGCCTGAGCTTAGCTTCATTTCTGCTCATGGAACTCTTTCTTCTTATTAAAAAGTAGTTAAATGTGGCTGATTCAGTGGAGTGAGGAGACTTGTGATACAATTATACAATTGTTCAAAAGAGTAAATGGTGTATACTAGTAATGTTACCTCGAGTCTTAGTCATATCATACTTTAAAGGATAATTGTATTCGTTTTTCATACAATAATGTAAATCTCCCGATTAGAATCACATATAATATTTACTTTGGATATTAGTCATTTTACCTTATCCTTTTAATAATATAATAATATCGAACTTCACAATTAGAGTTAAAAATATATATACTCGTACATAATATTACCTTACCCTTTTTTGACAACGATTTGGCTGGAAGAGTTTTGGCTACATTTTCTCACATTCGTAAATAGTGTCGGCTAAACATAACTCGAGTTATTCAACTGTGATGCTCTTGATTTGGAAACGAAAAATTTCAAGTCTATGGAGTAAACAAACATTACGGCATCCATGAAAAATAAACTTCAAAAATTGCAATTACATGCAAATCATGGCCATATTATTTCCATTCGCAATAGACATAGGTTATTAGGTTTGCACCAAAAAGATAAGAATGACAATAACATTATCACAATGCTTCAAAGTTTTCCGCCGAAGATGGTCAGTGTCACCTGAAAAAAATGTACAACTATATTTGTTATTCTACCAACTTCAAAGTTTACATCTCAATCACGTCAATTTTTAACCGTCATCAACATGGATTTCCTTTAATATGTTCTCAGTGTCTTCAACATGAACTTCCCTCAAAATCATAGCAGCATCTTCCGGAAAAACGGGATTAATATGACATCCGGTGGCAATTTCAAATCCAGCAAGTACACTTAGCTGAGGCACTATTTGCAAGAACCAATGACTCGAGCTCAAATATGAATTGTCAAGTTGAAGGGGAGATGTATGAATCATAAAATTGTAGGGTGGATAGTTCAATTGTGAAGCCATCTTTTTCAGCATAAGTTTGAGTATGCTACCGAGGTCATCAGCCTGCACCCCAGAGACCAAACATCATTACAACATTGACAAATTTTTAGCATCAATAGTAATAACCTCAACTCACTAATTCCAAATCAAACTTCCGAATATTTTCTTAAAAAAACCTCAAGTCATGATCCAAAATAAACCAAATGAACCTCAATTCATTGACCCGCCCTATACTCAAAATGACCTGACCCAAAGTGTTTGCCACATCCGAAATTAAATTACCAGATGAACTGCTTGCAGGGTCAGGGTAAATGCTCATCCATCACAAAACTACAGCTAGGATGCTTGTGGGCCCTCTACCACCAAAAGGCCTTCTTTTAGGCAGGATTGCCTCAATTGTGACCAATATGTAATAGTCGGATATGTAATAAACACTATTTTAAGCAAACGTCAAGACATGAATACATGAAAATTGGTCTGTGATTCACTGTGAATTCAGCAAATCTGATAGCCAAAATTTTACACGAATTATGATGTGTGGTGCTTTGCTTGCGTTGATTTTAGCAGATAGCAATAACACGGATCAATAATATCAACATGAGGGCTAAGCATTAGAGTTCACCTTGTCTTTGTCTATATCATGAAAATGTATAGAATGCTGACGGGGGATGATCCACATCTCAAAGGCATAGCTCGCTGCATATGGAACTACAGAAAGAAAATGCTTTGATTCATGAATGAGAAGATCCTTTTGTGGCGCCTCACACAAAATACATCTTCCTGTTTTCTCAAAGTAGTCCTTAGTAGCTTCGAGGCGAGAAGATACAGTAGGTGGAACTATAGGAAGAGCAATAATCTGACTATGTGAATGGCTCATTGATGCTCCAGCTGAAGCTCCGTGGTTTTTGAAGACCTACACATTTCAGAGCATAGCACTTCAAACTTGGGAGGTTTACGCTAGCGACAGGATGGAATGCGAAAATTCATGACATCAAAATGATCAAACACAATACTGATCTTGATTGTATGATAAGATCATTCCTAACAGTACACAATTCCTCGGAACAAATCATCTTCATGGTTGGCAGTCCAGAAATCATTTTTTGAGCGAATAAATCATTTCATTAATAAAAAGTCATACGACCTCTACACCTAATTAATCATGCATCAACAGCAAGTTTTACTGGCGTCAGATGAGCCACAATCCACAAGGGTAAGGATTCAAACCTGTAACTCAAAGCCCAAATTCTCCGCATTAACTACTAAATTAAGACATTTCCGAAGTTAAACTTATGAAAGAAAGAGAAATGCAAACCTGAATGTATTTAATAGAATCAAAAGCAGCAATCTGAAGAACCCTCTTCTTATAAGCCATAATAACCTCCCCAACCCCAGACCCAGGAAGATCCGACAAATGAACCGGGTGGATTGGCGACTCAATTACCACATCATGGAACCCGAACCCGGTCACCACCCCGCATTCAAGCGAATCGAGTGGGTCGTGGGGATTGATATCTCTGCTAAGAGCAGGGTACAAGTTTTGAATCACCCGGATTCGCCATTTATTCGGGTCGGAATTGTCGCAAACCCGGAAGATTTCTGGGGCACACTCGTGTTCGTGTCCGATACAGAAAGGGCAGGCATGAGTTTGGGGATGGGTCGGGTCGGAAACGGGTGATTTGGACTTGAAGTCGGAGGGTCGTTTGGATCTAGCGGGTGAGAAGATGATCCATTTGTTGTTGATTTTGTCGTTTCGGAGTTCTGGGTTTCGTAGAGATGGTGATGAATTTGATGCCGCCATTTTTGTGGGGTTTTTCGAGGTGAAGTGAGGTCCAAGAACAAGGGAAGTCTGGAGCCTTGTTTTCTTCTGCGGTGGCAAAAATATGTTTCTTTATCAAATCAGAATCTTAATTTCAACTAGTCTTGCTTAAACCACTATCCGGTTTAATCTGTAAAATATCACCTCCGGTTTAATCTGTAAAATATCACCTCACGTGGATGTATAGGACAAATCTTTTGCCTAGCCCAGTACATTCTACTTCCCTATTCATTTTAGATGTATGTATTCGGGTTGAAATTGATTTTTTCGGCAAAGAACAGTACATTCTACTTCCCTATTCATTTTAGATGTATGTATTCGGGTTGAAATTGATTTTTTCGGCGAAGAATGTCGCTCATCATCAAACCGTGACATAATGTCGTCGCATGACGGTTGACCCGTTATATCTTAGCAAACTAGATGTATTAGTATCCGACTATCCGATGTTCTTTAAAGTTTAAAGCCCGAATAAAAATCGCCTAGCAAATCATAAAAGTAGTCAAGTTCAAGCCTAGTCAGCTGAAGTTATCCTTGTAATTTTATTCAATAAGTCTCAATTGTGACCCAAACAGAAAAAAAAAAATCCCAGTGGAAAGAAAAATAACACAAAAACCAAGTGCACAGAGCAAATCTATAAAATGCTATTGCTGGAACGTTCTCTGTTCTCATATGTTGATCCAAAAGTTAGAAGCACACCATAGTTTAACATAACCTGAGCATACACGATCAAGTGACGGAAAATGACACTCGGACAAGAATGGCACAGGATAACACAGACTCATGTCCATACATGATAGATACTTCGTGATTAAAGAGGTAGACTCCAACTATCGCAAGTAGCCAAGTAGTAATAGGGTCCGGCAATTTGCATTAAGCCAAGTACTGAGCCATCCATGACTGGAAGCGAGACCAAGCGAGCTCAACATTAGCTTCGTTTAAATCTGGCATTCCCATACCCTTCCTCCTCTCGATCCCTTCGGCAGACATGTTCATGAAAGCATGAGCACTTCCTGGGTAGATGTGCACCTCAGACGGGACACCCGATGTCTTGAGCTTTTCCTCCAAATCTTTGGCTGCCTGAAATGCCAAACAGTACAGTTCACTGTAAGTTTATACAGTATTCGGAGACAAAAACATGAATTGATATTGACGAGTTCTAGGGTGAGGATTTGAGGAGAGGTCGTCTCACAAAATGCAACCTCATTAACTATTCACTAAAACCTCATATCCCTACCCATCTTCCTCCTTTACCCTTTAACCACCCACACTCCCTTAAAACCACCATCACCATGGTTCCCCAAAGCTGGCAGCCATCACCCCAGTTTAACTTCTTCCACAGAAGGGGGTTCACGTTCACCACTTCACCAGGCAGCCCTAGGGTATTGTTTGATATTGGAGGCAGCAGCAAAGCCAATCAACTAGCCCGGAAAAGGGTTTAGAACATCCGAGACGGTGAGGTGGAGTAGGCAATTACTGGCACTCAGGTGGCCTGTTTTGGTTGGGGGTGAAGAGAGGGATCTCAAAGATTTTTGAGAGGTCAGAGACAGCAGTAGACGACAGGGTAGGGTACGATTGCTGGACCATGGCAGTTCAGGTGGTGGGGGGGACTGGTTTTAAGGAGAGAGAAGTGAAAGGATAACATTTAGAAAACATGGAGGGATTGACAAGTCAAAAAGATATTACCAACACATACTTTCTTATGTGAAACCTAGAACACAAACCATGTGCATTGCGCCTTGAACATAGATGGCACATAGGTATACTCACTGAAACCAGCGAAGAATTAACTGATCAAGTCCAACATATATAAATACAGTAACATGTACCCGTACTACTAGAAAAATAGCCATGTGCTTGTGGTTACATAAATTAGACAACAAGGCAATATTTTAGCACACGCAAGAGATACTCGCACATTCCATCCAAAAAAGGTAATAAAATAAATAATGAGGAACCAAATTAGTAATAACTCAGAATTCAGAAGAAAAAAAAAAAACACAAAGCGACGCAAAAATCAGTGTTTTACAGCTAAAAAGTCATCCCAGGATGACAAAATTGCCCAATAGTGAAATTATATCTCATGACCAGCAGAAACAAGGTTCATATATCACTTTTAACTAGGAGTAACAGTTGGGATTCTTTCTTTAAAGTCGACTAATAAACTTAATCAGAGAGAGTTCCAAATAATCGAACATGTAGTCCCTTATCTTCTTATGTTCTTCTGAAAGGGAGTGGGATTGGGAGGTTGAAAGGAATTTATACCTTCACATCTGAAAAGCCAGCAAAGTTATCCAGTTCCCCAAAATGACCTTGGACTGGAGCTTTAGCTTGGGCAGGATCAGCAAGCTGTGGGGAAGGTGTTCCATAGAAGCCAACAACAGCATCAACTCCAGGAACAAGCACAGCACTCGCAATCGCAAGTGCTCCACCCATACAATACCCGGTTACTCCAACCTGTAAATATGTATGAAACAAAAACACATAACCAAACAGAAATTTGTTACAAGTGTAACTTGTTCCCATGGAATAAAGCAAAACGGTTCACTAACATGGCTCTCCTTTTTATCTTCATGTAATAGTCAGAAAAATTAATTTCGGGTCAGTTCCAATATGGGTCATCTAGAAATAGCCTCTTTGCTATTAACACAGAAGTAACGTTGTGTTTGTGGGAGCCTTGAGGCACTAGGAAGTGGGATAACATTGTTGATGGTGTTGTTATGTTTGACATTTAACTCATCTGATTCTTATCCCAAAAATACCCAAGGCAAGTATAATGTTTTACTAGGACGAACCTTCTCTGAACCATTTGCCTTGAGCCAGTTGACTGAAGCCTCAATATCCTTAACAGCACCTTGCCAGTCCAGGCCTTCCATCAAATGCTGAGCTTCTGCGACATCCAAACCAACTTTACCGCGGTACAAGCTGCAGTGACCATGCAGGATTATCAAAATCACATGATACATCACATAATCTCCAACAATTCCTAAGGTGATCAGACAACTGGGAATACATACTCCGGAATGAGTGCTTTAAACCCAGGCTCCAGTTGAGAGATCTTTACAGCATGGTTCTTGACTTCATAATCAACGCCCCACCATTCTTGAAGCACAACAATTCCGGGAGCATTCTCTTTTCCAACAACGTATGCATCAAAGGTCTAGTAGTGAAACAAGCAGATTTAATTATTTTGTTAGAAGCTCATAATCATATCTTAATGCGTTCAAAATAGCACAGCCATGTCAAGCATAAGTGCATAACATAACTTACAACCCAACCCAAAACAAAACAAAATCCCTTCACAAAATATAGGAATCCACAAATGTACTTAATAACTGCTGGTGCACATAAGATGATCCATGTAAGAATTTTCGCCTAACATTCCACCTTACAATCAGTGTTATTAGCTTATTAAATGTGCTCAGGAGGAATGAGCATGCCCATATCAACAAACGCAGCGAGATTGCATCCTAAAACCAGTTAGCAATGAGAACAGTAGTTTATACTTTATAAGACTTGTACATATGTTCCACCTAATCGTTCACAACAAAATGAACCTTATCTTAAATCCTTACTATTGTACTTGGAAGTTATTATATCTAACTACCCTTGACTCATTATGAAAGATGCCAATTTTCAAGACATTCGAAAAATAAGTTTTGATATCAAACTAATTCAGAGACGGTCAAAGCTACAAAGGTTCAAGAACAAAAAATCACTCTTTAAGTAAAAACAGAAAAGTCAAACTATAGAACGAGAAATCCCAAAGCTGGTACTCGGTTGGTCGTTAAGATTACTTCCACCTATTTATCCTTCAAAACAATCATAGAAAACAAATACTCTCATTCTAACATTTTATTAAAACAAATGGGGAAAAAGTGTAAAAGAACCACAATCAATGGATCATCACACATCAGCACTGCATTTGACCGCATAAGAGGTTTAGCTAGTTGTGATATTTCAGCAATACCGTATGGTGAATATTGGTACCACGAAAACGTGTACGGATTCCATGTACCATTTCCGTGTCCTATTTTGTATCCCACTATCTCTATTTCCAACACATCACCCTTAATCATAAAAAATGATTGTCTAAATTATAGGAATACGACAGAAGTCACAGAACGATGTGTCAAAAGGTAAAGGTAATAAAACACAAGATGAGACACGAAACCAGAGAATCAGTTCTCCTCGGAAACTAGCCTAAACATAACACTTGAAGGGTCACATAAATGGCCGGATAGGAAGGTCAATTGCATGCAGTCATACCTTGTGTTAACAACACATAAAGACTATCCCTAGATGACCCAATATAAAAATTGCGTCGAGAAATGCATTTACTTTATTCCATCATCATATTTACCAAAAAAAAAATAATGGGTTTTAAGTTTTTAACTGTATAGAAAACCCATTTACATTATACAAAGAAATTCATAATTAGAAAATTATCAGAACAATAAATGAACAATTTTAAGTTTTAAAAGAAAAATTAATAAAAAGTAGAAACATACAGTGCCGTCGCGGTGAATCTGGATTTTCTGGAAGGCAGAATCAGCCATTGATCGAATTTGAAGGCGACTATAGTTAGATGATGATGATGATGATGATGATGATGAAGAGGGTTTTTTAAGAGTAAAAAGATGGAGTTTGGTGAGGTATGATGATGGTGATGAAGGTTTAAATAAGGTTGTTGAAGCTCTTGCTGCTATGCCTCCTATCATTTTCCTCCAAATTTATTTATTCGGGGTTTATGCGACCATTTCAGGCTTCTCTAGAGATTCCACTGGGTTCGGATTTTGGTTCGGTGAACCGTACCGGTTATTTTGATTTATAGGATTAATATTTTAGTTCAATATAAGGGTAAGATTATTAGTAAGACACTTTCAAGTTTAAGACTCTATCACATTAGTTTTCCACTTAATTTAATTATTTTCTTTATTATTTAGATCCGCTTTAGACTCACTTCAAACTTTATAGATTATCCGTCAGACTCACGGGTAAGATTATTGGTAGTCTTGAGACAAGACTCACTTAAGACTACCAATAATCTACCTTATAGCATCCACATTGATGAGGAGATCCTCTTACTCTCTATTATTTCTTCTAATTTTTTCATTTTGCCACATCATTTTCTCTTTTCACTACGCACTTCTCAATATTTTCATCCTCTTCCTCTATTTTCCCCCACATCAAAGAGGATCTCATTTCTTTTCTTTTAAGTAGACTCCACTGCCCATTTTCTCTCTTATATGACACATGAGCCAAGACAAGGACATCTTCAATTTATAGAGAATGTCTTCCTCTTCATCTTCAAAGAGGATGCAAAAAGTATGTTGTCACATTGAAGAAGACATCTTCTTAGTCATCTCTCCCATCTAAGAGAATGGTAAATCTTTTTCAATGTGGATGCTCTTAGAGCATCCACAATGAAGAATATGTCCTTTTCCTCTTATTTATTCTCCTTTTTTCTATCTTTTTGACAACTCATATTTTCTTTCATCCAATTTGTTTTCCACTCTCTTCATCCTCCTCTTTAATTCTTTTCTCACATCAAAGATGATCCTCTCTTCCTCATCTTCTATATTTTAATTGCTTTTTATAATAGTTAATAAATTTATCAAAATAAAATATAATACACATGGTCCAATTTTAGAGAGTGGGCACTTGGGCCAAGGTTGTACTTCCTCTAAAAATAGAGGAAGTCTTCATTTTCCTCTTTCAAAGAGGATGTCAAAATTAGTCCCACATTGAAGAGGACATCCTCTTAGGAGGAGAGAAGGTGCTAAGAGGATGCAGTATCCTCTTCAATGTGGGTGCTCTTAGTCTTAACAAATGGGTGAGTCTTGACCCACCATGATTGAAAATTATATATTTAATGGATCACATATATCCTTTCTTTTGTAAAAGGAAAAAAAAAGAAAAAAAATGTGGAAAAGTAGTAAAGTAGAGTTGAGATGGGTCTGGCGGATAATGTATAAAGTTTAAGGCGGGTCTAAATAATAAAAAAAATAATAAAATTTAGAAGAAAACTGATGTGAGAGACTCTATTATTTTACTTTTCCACTTTACTTCTTTTATTTTTTACAAAAAGAAAGGACACATGAGAAAATCTTGTTACTCCTAATGCTTCTATTCATCTTGATTTGGGGCTACATCAGACAACAACAACAACAACAATAACAACAACAACAACATCAGAGCCTTAATCCCAAAATGATTTGGGGTCGGTCGACATAAATCATCGTTTAGAACCGTCAATGGGTAAACGCACACCTCAAAATGCGAAAACAAAAAAAGGGAGAGTGAAAAACAAAAGGGGAATGAAACATAGTACAGGAGCTAAAGTAAACTTATAGGTTTTAAAATCGGAGTCCGGTTTTCTTTTATAAAACCTAAAAATTTAAATCGAGGATAAAGATTAAAACGATTTTGAAAACCGAAGTAAAATTTAAGGGTCTGAGATACCTTAAAAGTGTACTAGTATTAAAATATAAGAAAGTTTGTGGTAATAAGGTGTAATAAGTCCGGAAAAAAATAAATAAATAAATAAATAAATAAATAATTTAAAAAATAAATAAAAACACTAAATATTTCAAAATAACATCAAATACTAAAAATCCACATGTATCATTTCCCTCCATTGTGCCCTCTCCGTCACCATTCCCTCGTCAAACCCCAGAAATCTCATATCGTGCTCCATCACTCTCATCCATGTCTGTCTTGATCTTCCTCTACCCCTAGCAACCTTTTCTGTTCCCCAAGTCTCCAGCCTCCTAACTGGTGCGTCCATAGGTCTTCTCCTCACGTGTCCAAACCATCTTAGTCCATTTTCCACCATCTTGTCTTCTATTGACGCCACTTTTACCTTCTCCCTAATCACCCCATTCCTTAATCGATCTTTCCTTGTATGGCCGCACATCCACCTCAACATGCGCATCTCCGCCACACTCATCTTTTGAATGTGACAATGTTTCACGGCCCAACACTCGGAGCCGTAAAGTAAGGCCGGCCTACTCGCCGTGCGATAAAATTTTCTCTTTAATCTTTAGGGCATATCTTTATCGCACAAAAACCCTGTAGCACCTTTCCATTTCAACCATCCCGCTTTAATTCTGTGAGCCACATCTCCATCTAACTCCTCATCTTTTTGAATAATAGATCTGAGATACCTAAAGTAATCCGACCCCTCAACAACATTTCCATCGAAAACAATACTCCCCACTTCTGTCGATCTCGACCCCGCGAACTGACACCTCAAATACTCAGTCTTACTCCTACTTAGCCTAAACCCACGAGTCTCCAAAGTATGCCTCCACAATTCCAACTTTCTCTCAACCCCCTCTTTCGTCTCGCCAATCAACACAATATCATCCGCATACATCATACACCAAGGGATGTCGTCCTGAATATCACTCGTCATCTCATCCATAACTAGAGCAAATAGAAAAGGACTGAGTGTGGAACCTTGATGCACCCCAATGGTAATGAGAAATGCTTCCGTTCTCCCAACATTAGTGCGAACACTTGCACTAGCCCCCTCATACATGTCCTTTATGAGGTCAATGTATTTTCGAGACACCCTTTCTCGCCATAGCCAACCAAAGTACTTCTCTCGGTACCCTATCATATGCCTTTTACAAGTCAATAAAAACCATATGCAGGTCTTTCTTCTTGTCCCGATGGTGTTCCATCAACTGTCTCATGATAAAAAAATGCATCCATAGTCGATCTCCCAGGCATAAATCCAAATCGGTTATCCGAGATGTCTACACATTTGCTAAGCCTTTGTTCGATTACCTGTAACACCCCTATACTCCAAAGTACCTTACCAAGGCCACCTTAGGTATGAAGATGCTACCATCTCGGTTTCCCGAGGCAATGATAATCATAAGACAATAATGAAACAACTTAAATAAAG
>VHZZ01032366.1:3495-14073 GCA_009801015.1 Silene noctiflora
CCCTCAACAAACCCCCAAATCAGAAATTAGGGTTCAAAATTACATATTAAAGACTCGATTAAAGACTTACCCTTGCAAATACGATCTCAAGACACATAGAAACCCCAACAATTGCTTAGATTCACGTTGCGGAAATGAAGAATAGAAGGAGAAGCAATGACGGAATCTAGGTTTTAGTTTTGAAAGTGAAATAATGAATTCCTGCTTCCCTTTCTAATATTTATATTTTCCGCAGGAAAAACCCGATACGAACCGGATACTCGGTTGAGTACGTGACACTCGACCGAGTAGACGACACTCGACCGAGTGCGGTGCACTCGACCGAGTACAGGCCACTCGACCAAGTGTGTTGCACTCGTCCGAGTTCCCCACTCAAGTACACTGACAGAAAGACACAACTGGGCACTCGGTTGAGTACCCTGTACTCTATCGAGTGTCCCTATACTGAAAATACCGAGTATTACATGATCTTTTGATGAAGTGGATACCGTTGCATTCACTCAAAAGTGCAGTGCCGTGCTACAAGCTAATTTACCACCTAAGCTACAGGATCCAGGGAATTTTTCTATTCATTGTCATATTGGTTATCTTGCTATTAATAAAGCTCTTTGTGATTTAGAAGCTAGTGTCAGCGTTATGCTGTATTCTATATGAAAAAAGCTTAATATGAGTCAACTTAATGTTACTAATATGACCTTACAAATGGCCGACCGATCTGTTAAACACCCCCTAGGTGTCTTAGAGGATGTTCCGGTTAGAGTAGAGAAATTTTTCATTCCAGTTGACTTCGTTGTTCTAGATATGGCTGAAGACACCCAGATTCCTATTATCTTGGGTAGACCATTCTTTCACACAGCAGGGGCGGTTATAGATGTTAGGAAGGGACGACTGACATTAGCTGTGGGAGATGACACTATCGTTTTTAACTTGGAAAAAGCACTAAAGCAACCTATGATAGAAGAAACTTGTTATAGAATTGATATTGTTAATATTACCATTGATTAGTGTTGTGCTTTGTGTTTGAATATGTATCCTCTGTAGATCGCCCTAGTGACTGATTCAGCTGCCGAGACGGGTTCATGGAGTCCAAAAGTCTATGCCATAGAGCAGCTGCTAACTGTAGAGGAATGCAAAAAGCAAAAGGTTTATAGCTTAGGTGGGCCATCTAAAGCTACCGAGGTACAGAAACCTGAACTTAAACCCCTTCTCATCTTAAATATGTATTTCTGGATGATTGTGAGATGAACCCTGTGATTGTCAATTCTACCCTGACTGAGGACCAACTTTCTACTTTGTTGGTTGTTTTGAGAAATCATAAAAAGGCCATCGAGTATAGCATTGACGATCTACAAGGTATTAGTCCTGAGTTTTGTATGCACCGTATTCATTTGGAGGAAGGTCATAAGCCAAGTGCACAGGGCCAGAGACGATTAAATCCTCCTATGCAAGAGGTGGTAAGAAAAGAGATTCAAAAACTACTTGATGCTGGCATTATCTATTCTATTGCTGATTCTCAGTGGGTCAGTCATGTCAAGGTCGTTCCAAAGAAGGGAGGTACTACAGTAGTAACAAATGATAAAAATGATTTGATTTCTACTAGACTTGTTACAGGATGGAGATTGTGTATAGATTATAGGAAGCTAAATACTGCTACTAAAAAAGATCACTTCCCATTACCCTACATTGATCAGATGCTAGAAAGATTAGCCTGTTATAGTTATTTTTGCTATTTAGATGGCTACTCCGGATTCTTTCAAATACCCATTCACCCTGATGATTAGGAAAAGACTACCTTCACATTTCCATATGGTGTATTTGCCTATAGGAGGATGCCTTTTGCTTTATGTAATGCCTCAGCTACCTTTCAGCGTTGTATGATTGCCATATTTTATGATTACATATAGTCTATTATGAAAGTCTTTATGGATGATTTCAGTGTTTATGGAAGTCTTTATGGATGATTTCAGTGTTTATGGTACCACCGACTTTGATTTTTGTTTGAGAAATATATCTAAGGTTTTGCAACGCTGTGAGACGAGCAATCTTGTGCTAAACTGGGAGAAGTGCCACTTCATGGTTACTGAAAGGGTGGTACTTGGTCATTTGGTGTTAGGGAGAGGCATCCAAGTGGATACAGCTAAGGTTGAGGTGGTTGAGCGACTACCGTACCCGATTAATGTTAAGAGTGTGCGAAGTTTCCTTGGTCATGAAGGGTTCTATCAACGTTCCATAAAAGATTTCTCAAAAATCGCTCAACCACTAACCCAACTTCTTCGTAAGGATGCCCCTTTTGTATTTACCGATGAGTGTGTTAAATCTTTGACAAGATTAAACAGGCTCTTATCTTAGCTCCAGTGATCCAGCCGCCTGATTGGAGTTTACCTTTTGAAGTTATGTGTGACGCCAGTGATTATGCAGTTGGAGCTGTTTTGAGGCAAAGGAAAAATAGGGTGTTGCATGCTATTTACTATGCAAGTAAGACTCAAGATGATGCGCAGATTAATTATGCTACTACGGAAAAGGAGCTTCTTGCAGTTGTCTATTCATTAGACAAGTTTGGAGCCTATCTTGTGGGTTCTAAGGTGATAGTACACACTAATCATGCAACATTGAAGTATCTACTGGCTAAGAAGAAAGCTAAGCCTAGACTTATTTGTTGGATTCTACTGCTAAAAGAATTTCACCTGGAAATTCGGGATAAGTCGGGTGCTGAGAATGTTGTTGCTGATCATCTTTCTCGATTGAAGTATGATGGAGGAGAGTCTATTCCCATTGATGATTCTTTTCCAGATGACCAATTGCTAGCCATTACTACGGGGCACCCCGTGGTTTGCTGATTATGCCAACTATTTGGTTGGAGGTATTCTTCCTCCTGACTTATTTTATCAGCAGAAGAAGAGATTTATGCATGCTGTAAAGCGGTATTTCTGGGATGATCCATATTTGTTACGGGAATGTTCTGACGGTATTTAAAGACGGTGTTTTCCAGAGAGTGAGGTACATGATATTCCTTCTCACTGTCACTCCTCTTCTTATGGTGGTCATCATGGTTCGTCTAGGACATTTGCCAAGGTGATGCAGTCGGGTTTCTTTTGGCCGGCTATCTTGAAGGATGCTACTAGTTTTGTCCGTTACTGTGATGCGTGTCTAAGGACGGGTGATATTTCGCAAAGGCATGAGATGCCTCTGATGTAGGGTTAAAGTCGTCACACCCTATCAAACAAATTTATAACTCGATACCTAACTAGTATAGTCGGATAAGTCGAGGTCGATCACAAGTATGGTGAGGTTAGGCTATAAGTCTATTATTTAGTTCTTAGCTTAGTCGAACAAAAAGATTGAAGGTTTGAATATCCTAAAATAACTAAATAATGGAATAGGAATAAATAACTAAAATAGATATGAAACGATAAATTAAGGGAGTTAGGAGTAGTGGGGGTGTCATGTAGTCAAGTCTTGGTCTAGGAAGAGGGAAACATAACATTAATTGACATTATTTCAAACAAGCAATTAGCATATTGAGTAAGGTGATTATTGTAGATTAGGATCTCAAATTAGCATTCTTTCAAATAACTAATTAAATTTCCAATTAATACATTAACTCATTGTCACAACATTAACTTAAAAATTATAATCAAGTAATTAAACTAATCAAACCAAGGATCTCTCTTCGGCTTAATTAAGCACACTAATTATCACTTGTGTCACATGACTAATAATAAACAATAATCAAACCAAACACCATTTAAACAATTACCCAATTCAAGACTCAAACTTTTCTACACTTAACCTCCAAACCCTAACAATTAAACTACTCTAACATGACTAAATTAACAACAATTAATCATCTCACTAACATTAAACATGAAATAAACATAATTAAATTAATAAAGATTGAAACTTTGAATAAATTATTAACTAAAATTGAAATAAACATGAGTGAAATAAATGACCTAAAAGAGAAAGGATAAGAGAAATATACCAAACTTGTAAGGAAATGAACATTAGAGAATAGATCTTAAAGATTAATTATAAAAGATTCAAACTTGAAATTAATTTAATACTAATTTCTACCCTAAAAATAATGAGATGATAAAATAAATAGAGGAAAATAATATGAGAGTTTTTCTATTATTTTTTTATACTACTGCTACCTACTGTTGTTGTGTGGCTGAATAGAAAATAATAAGTCCTCCCCTAACATGCTACTCCTGCCTCCTTTTTATACTGCCAACAAGACAAATACAAAACGACAGTTTTTAGACCAAAACGCAACTTGCTTCCGTATAAAACGCAACGCCACTTAAAAGAAGGGTTTAAGAGTCTTTTCCCTTTGCTTTTTCCTTCAAAAACTCGGCCGCTTGCCTTGAATTGAGAAGATTTGAATCGGGTTTCGATGTCGGTCGGGTTGCTTCTGGTATTAGCCTTGTCGAATTGAGCAACTGTGGTCGTCCAGGGCTGGTTGGCCGGCAGCCGGGTTGGTCACTGGCGCCGAGTGCAAGCGTCACAAATGGAGGAATTTGAAGAAGTGGAGCACCAGCCGGGTAGCAGGGGGCCGATCGACTGGCTGGTGGTCAGTTTTCATTTGATTTGGTGTAGAAAAGGAGGAGAGGGGACGTTGACGGTGTGGGAGCCGGTGCACCAGAGGAAGGGGACCCTGCTGGTGATGAATTGTTGGTTAGATGGTGGTGTGGATGGTTGATGGAAAATGTCGAGGAGCAGGAGCTTGGAGTCAGGGGACTAGTTGGTGAGTCGAATTGGTGAGGACGGATTGAATGTGAAAGGTGGAGGATGGAGATGGTTGATGTTGGGGTTGATGTACGGTGGTAATGAAATGATAGTGGTATTGCTGGTCATGATGTAAATTATTCACAACTCGTGCCTACAAAAATTAAACAAACAAAAGCAATATCCAATTCTCGAAAATATGACAACTATTTGTAAATTATTTGTAATGAATAATAAAACTAATAATATCTAATTAGTTAGTGAAATGAGCTTTAATTCAGTAAAAGCACACAAAATTGAGACAAATAAAAGGTTAAAGTATGAGTAAAATGATACCAAAATTATGCTCATTAAATCTCCCCACACTTAAACCTTACTCGTCCTCGAGTAAGCTCATTAAACTAAACTAAGACCCGTAAAGTAAACAAGCAAATAGCGTGGACGCTTTATTATAATATCCGAATCAGGTTTAGCTACACCCGTAGCCCTTTCAACTCACAATTTGACACCTCCCTCATCAAGCCAACCAAGCTACGAGGAAACAATCTAAGCACAAGAATACTGCTGTAGTCACTAGTTTTACAAAGAACTAAGCCTAGGACTATAGAAACGAGTCACCTCCTAGTTGTGTAAAATTAGTGTGTTTCACTCATATCTACTAAGTTGCTTTGTCAAGGGTGATAAAGCGGGATGGAAAGTGGAATCCCCGTGATGTTAGAAGACACTATAGGCTTGGGATTCCGCCTTTCACCTAAATGAAAAGAAGGGTCGTCCCTCCCCAACCATGCAACAAAAGGATAGACCACCAATGTAGGATACGAAACATATAGATTTTGAGTTCTCATTACATTTGTTTGCTTGGGTTATTTTACCCCATTTGATAACATTTGACATTAGGCACGGTTTTTGTCTTTGACAAAGGAATGCGGCGGAACCGACAATATGCAAATCCTCGCCGAAGCGACATTGAAACCGACCCCGTATGTAATGAGAGTACTCTAAAAGAGCATAGAAGTTCCATTTGCACTCCTAAGCCAAAGATTTGGATACTTGACAAAATTGCAAACTTTTGGTTTTCATTGCCACTTTGAACTCAACTTGACATTTGTATTTGCCCATTCCCTTTGGTAAAATGATATAGATGGCAAACAAGGATAATAGGACGGTTGCATGGTTTTAAAGGTCACCAAGGAACCCGATCACCAAAGAATTATCACATCACAGGGGTGAACGTAGTGGTCAAATGCACGCCCTTAACTAGGCTTTAGGAAACGGTCCGAAACAACACTAAAATTACACAACAAAGGGTGTCTCAAGTCTATCTTAATAGGCAAAGTGCTAAGCAAAAAGAGTATCTACACCGGCCTATACATGCTTGTCAAGGCTTCAAATTTTTAAGCATTTTTCAAAATTTTCAATTTGTTTTTTTAGTATTTTTAAATTATAAGCGTAATAACACACAAGTAAAACTAGACAGGATACTACTAAAACAAGAAATGTAAACTACACTACAACACATATAAAAAAAAACAATAAGACACCTCCAAATAAAGCTACCAACACTCCAACATCCACAAAACATATCCACAAAGTATAACACCACCAGTATCAATCCACAATCCAACAAAAACTCCAACCAAACCAATAATACAAATCCTCCCCACACTTAAAATTGACATTGTCCTCAATGTCTAAACACAAGGGAGGGCAAAAAGAGAAAGTGAGAGTGAAGAATATCATCGTTTCAAGCTCGATCTTTGATCATTCCATCAAGAAAGTGATCTTTGATTCTTCTACTTCCACCCACTACCTTGTTGTTGGTTCTTGGAGCTCATAAATGTTATACCTACACACATGAAACAACAAAACAAGCACACAAGCAAAGATAGAAATATGCACCGAAGATATATCAAATGATTGAGTCATTTAAAAATCCCATCAAAGATCTCATTAACTTGTCAAATGTACTACACCAATCTTCAAGAAAGTGGTCATAATGCATCTTAACAACCAAACAAGACCATCAATAAAACCAAGAAAGAAGAAGCCAACTAGTTAGAGGCTTGTGAGGTAACACCAAATATCTCATTATCACACAAAGATTTGTCACTTGATGTCAAATGCACAAGTGGAAGATTAAAGCATTTGAAACCATTCAAATCATCAAATGTCAAACAAGGAGCCAAGACAACCTCCTTGGAAGGGTTGTCACACTCCTCCTCAACAACCATGACCTCTAGCAAAGGAACAAGATAAATGAGGTCTATGAAATCGACGGTGTATGGGATTCATCATCAACATCAAGGAAAWTATCAAATTTCTCCAAAATAGGCTCCTTAAATAAATCAAGATCAAGATCCCATTTCTCCAATAAGKTTTCCTCAACGATGTCCACAATCACATTTCTCTCCTCAATTTCAAATTCCTCATCGTAGGGAATATCAATAGTTGCATTCTCATCCCAAGGAGTTTTATCACCAACATCTTCAACACCCATAACAACACCGTTACCAACATTTTTCTTTTCCAACTCAAGAGTCACTCTTTCAATATACTCTTTTCCCCAAAACTCATGATCAACCTCAAATGATACACACTCTAATTCACTCAAATACAATTGCTCCACAACTTTCTCTCCATGTAAACAATTTGTCTCAACGAACCCATAATCACATTCAAACAACATAACCTCCACCTCACACTCATTACTAGACAATTTGGAATTCACATGGTGTGGTGTAGGTTGGCATGAAGAGTGTGAAAGTTGTTTTGAAAAAGGGTGAAGTGCTTCACAAGAAGGGTTAAAGACATGCAAATCATTAACATCATTTAATATATAATCATCCATGGGGGTTTGGAGGAAAAGAAAAGAGGCACAAATCAATGTTATCTCCAAAACTACCACATGGTTCACAATTAGATGAAAAAGTTTGCAAATCACACACATTCATCGGGATAAGGGAAGAATGATACGAGGTAAGATCATGCATATCATTATTAACATCATTTATCACATTCATGTTCACAAGGGGTGAGTATGAATAAGAAGGACAAGCATTGGAGTCATATCCTAAATCACATAAGATTCATAAGAAGATGTTAACTCATGCACAACATTCACATTCAAGGGAGGTGAAATTTGACTTGGAAAAAAGTTAGGTTCATAATAGTGAGGTGGAGAGGAAGGTGGTGTACAAGAGGGATTAAAGACATGAAAGTTATCAACATCACTCAATAAACAATCATTCATGGGAGCTTGAGAAGGACACAAGTCAAAAATATCTCCAAAATCATTACATGACACATAATTTGATGAAGAAGCATGCATAAAATCCATTGGGTAAAAAGGAGCATGGTATGGTTGAACATTGTGAATATTATCATCATTATTCATCATATTCACATACAGGGGAGGTGGGGATGCATATAAAGAACAAGCACAAGAATCATGTCCCAAATAACCACATGTATCACAAGAATATGAAAATGCATGCACATCATTCTCAATTATGGAGTGAGGGTTAACACAATTATCTTGAACATTGTGAACATAAGAAGGAGAATCGACATCAACTTGTGGTTCAATCAATCGTGTCACTCTCCCAAACCCATAATTAGCATCGGTATTAGCCACTTTCTCAAGCAAAGATCTTGCCTCATCATCACCCAGACTATCAAAGGCACCTCCAGCCGATGCATTTATCAATTCTTTAACGGATTGATGCAAATTTTTAAAGAAAGTTTGCGTGATTAGCCAAATTAGGATCCCATAATGAGGACAAGCTCTCAAAAGTTCATTTAACCTTTCCCAAGCCTCACTCAAACTCTCAAACTCGCCTTGATGGAATGTAAAGATCTCATGTCTTAACTCGGCGATTTTAGAAGATGGAAAATATTTGTTGAGAAAGGCTTGGACAAGGTCATCCCAAGTAGAAAAAGTGCTAGGAGGGTGAGAATATAACCATCTCTCGGCTCCATCCCCAAGGGTAAGAGGAAAGAGCATGAGATTTACAACATGATTTGACACACCATTCTTTTTCACCAAAATGCATTTTCTTTTAAAACTCTCYAAATRRKCCAACACAKTCTTATTTGGTAACCCATGAAACATATCTTTTTGAAAGATTTCAACCCAATATGGATGCAAATCAAGCTCCACATCCTCCCTAATATCAATAGGAGAGGCAAACAAGTTTGGTTCGAGTCTACTATGATCACGTAAAGACATGGATGAAGACATTTTAGAATGCAAGTGACTAAAAACTATAATTAAAGATGCAAGTAAACAAACAACATATTTTTTTCATTTTTCAAATATTCAATTTTTTTTATTGTTTTTTTTTATTATTGTTTTTATGAAAAAGCAATAAAATGACTAATCCAAAAACTAAACTAAGACAAATATCTAACAAAGCACCATCCCCGGCAACGATGCCATTTTGATGAAGGGTTAAAGTCGTCACACCCTATCAAACAAATTTATATCTCGATACCTAACTAGTATAGCCGGGTAAGTCGAGGTCGATCACAAGTATGATGGGGTTAGGCTATAAGTCTACTATTTAGTTCTTAGCTTAGTCGATCAAAAAGATTGAAGGTTTGAATATCCTAAAATAACTAAATAATGGAATAGGAATAAATAACTAAAATAGATATGAAACGATAAATTAAGGGAGCTAGGGGTAGTGGAGGTGTCATGTAGTCAAGTCTTGGTCTAGGAAGAGGGAAACATAACATTAATTGTCATTCTTTCAAACAAGCAATTAGCACATTGAGTAAGGTGATTATTGTAGATTAGGATCTCAAATTAGCATTCTTTCAAACAAATAATTAAATTTCCAATTAATACATTAACTCATTGTCACGACATTAACTTAACAATTATAGTCAAGTAATTAAATTAATCAAACCAAGGATCTCTCTTCGGCTTAATTAAGCACACTAATTATCACTAGTGTCACAAGACTAATAATAACCAATAATCAAACCAAACACCATTTAAACAATTACCCAATTCAAGACTCAAACTTTTCTACACTTAACCCCCAAACCCTAACAATTAAACTACTCTAACATGATTAAATTAACAACAATTAATCATCCCACTAACATTAAACTTGAAATAAACATAATTAAACTAATGAAGATTGAAACTTTGAATAAATTACCAACTAAAATTGAAATAAACATGAGTGAAATAAATGACCTAAAAGAGAAAGGATAAGAGAAATATACTAAACTTGTAAGGTAATGAACATTAGAGAATAGATCTTGAAGATTAATTATAAAAGATTCAAACATGAAATTAATTTAATACTAATTTCTACCCTAAAAATAATGAGATGAGAAAATAAAGAGAGGAAAATAATATGAGAGAGTTTTTCTATTCTTTTTTTTATACTACTGCTACCTATTGTTGTTGTGTGGCTTAATAGAAAATAATAAGTCCTCCCCTAACATGCTACTCCTGCCTCCTTTTTATACTGCCAACAAGACAAATACAAAACGACAGTTTATAGACCAAAACGAAACTTGCTTCCGTATAAAACGCAAAGCCACTTAAAAGAAGGATGTAAGAGTCTTTTCCCTTTGCTTCTTCCTTCTAAAACTCGGCTGCTTGTCTTGAAATGCGAAGATTCGAATTGGGTTTCGATGTCAGTCGGGTTGCTGCTGGTGTTAGCCTTGTCTAATTGAGCATCTGAGGTCATCCAGGGCTGGTTGGCCGGCAGCCGGGTTGGTCACCAACGCCGAGTACTGTAGGAAATATTCGTATATTTCATCAAGAATTTTTATTAGGATTATAACGAAATTAAAATATATGAAATACTAGTCATAAACGAAAGGCAAACA
>VHZZ01032395.1:0-11533 GCA_009801015.1 Silene noctiflora
GCTCTGCTTTCCTCCGGATGAGTTTGTCCTGAAGTTGAGATCCTCTTCCAATCTGACATGCTCTAGCACAATTGACTGGACAGTTGCAAAGGTTGAGCAGGCCTTCTTGGTGAGATCTGCATAGATATGACCATAGCTCTGCTACATTGACTTCAGGTCTCCTCATCATATATATATATCCGAGTATACGCATTATGAGATACTAAAAGACGGGTTATTACAGATAAATAGATTAGAGCAAGAGCGATGGATGTAAGCACTAATGACTCGCTATTTTCATTCCACTTACACTAATAAAAACATTTGCTATCTGATAAATATTTTAGATATGATATTTTTAAATATATTGTGTGATATTGTTACTTGTTAATTGTGATATTTTTTCTAAAATCAAATGAATAACACTTTTTGGTCTATTTTTTTTTTTCTTTATAATATTTCAATAGGTGTTCATATCTTTGCTATATTATTTTTATTATACTTGCACTAATATGCTGATTCATATGTTGGTATGATCTTGATTAAAGATTGTTGTGATATTGTTTCTACAATTGTGTGATATTGTTTTCAGTATGTTGTTTGTTCCGATATTGATATCGAATAACCTCATTATTGTTTGACATGTCCTTATTATCACATAACAAAGAGTATATGTTTGTTTAATATATTTACTTTGTCATTTTGACAGAGTGCTCATGAAATTTATCTATGTATGAAGAGGGACAATGAATTGTTCATTGTTAGATACGTACATACATAAGAAAGCTCATCACTATGAAAGCAAAAACTCCAAGAGGTGAACCAACTACATCTACACAAGCTAGTGCGAAGGAAGATGGTGCTGAAGAAGACGGTGCTAAAGAGCATGCTGCTGCAGAAGAAGATGATGAAGAAGAGGTTGATAATCCTGAAAAATATACATCAGAGACTCAAACACTGCCTTTCATGAAAGATCCTGACTTTCATAACTTAATGGACATGTTGATAGCGAGGTCCTATGAAATGGAGAAAGCAAAACAAGGGCTACCCTCGTTTGATGTATGGATTGAAATATTGAAAGTGCAGTACAAAGAATTGCACAAGAAATATGGTGGATGTACGGACAAAGATCTTCAGAACAGTGATGATGAGTTGGAATACAATGATAAACGGCAAGATGAGGTATTAATGATGTTACTAACTTGGACAGTGGTGATGATAAAAGCCAAGATGATGGGCTGGATAATGACCTGGGTTCAAATTTGAACGATGTAATATCAAATATTGGTTTAGGAGTAAGAAGGGATGTTGAGGACTTAATCCAGAGGGAATTGAAAGAGAGAATGAAAAAATGAATGAAGATACAAATGTGTTGAATTAGGTTGATGATGGTGTATTAAATGTTGGTTTAGGAGAAACCAAGTCTGTTGAGGAGGTCAACATAGATACACCAAATGAGGGCATTGAAAAAAAAAGGTTCAGGAAATGAATGAGGAGGCCATTGAAGGAGAGGCTGGAAAAAATGTTGAGGAGGTAATTGAAAAAGATGTTGAGAAAATGAATGTGGATGACATTGATGGAGAGGCTGATAAAAGTAATGAGAATACAAATGTAGAAACTTAATTGAAAGAGGGTGTTTCACATCAGGAGACAAACAATGAGGAAGTTAGTCACGACATAGCTAATCAGGGGTTGAATAAGGGTATATCAAATGTGGCTAAAATTGATAAGGAGTTTCATAAGAAGAAAGCACAAATGAAGGGCAATGGAAAAGAGGTGGTGAAAAGGAAATCGGATAAAAGTGTGGAGACTCAGTTGAAGGAGGTTGTAACAAATGTTCAATTGGGAGCAACGGGAACGAGGAGCATCCATGAGTATCTGTTGCACACAGACAAAGAAAAATTTCACAAAGTAGCTGCTTCAGCAGATATGGTACCTCATAATTTGGGGGTGTACTTTGCACTGTGGTTTGCCGGACAAGGATGCTCAACTTTTCTCATATTCAATATTCAGACAAGACCATTTATTTGAGCCTGTATTGAAGCTTCAGAAGGATGTCATGGATTATTGCTTCCTTACGGATCATACAATTAAGAAGTCGTANTCAGACAAGACCATTTATTTGAGCCTGTATTGAAGCTTCAGAAGGATGTCATGGATTATTGCTTCCTTACGGATCATACAATTAAGAAGTCGTAATTTTTTTTTAAATGTAAGACATGACTTAATCTGCTCCATATTAATACTTAAAAACTAATACGCTAATATTTTTTGAAAATGGTACAGAGAAATTGCTTGAAACTTCGGAATTTTCCATTGTATACAAAAGAACGATATTGAGTCTTTGTTGCCTAACACTAAGATAGAAGCAGTGGTTATTGAGTCATGGAAAATATTTCCCAATGAGTTCCAAATGGCACAAAAGGACAGCGACAGACCGACAAGGATTTTCTTCGGCCTTGCCCACTCAGTATGGGAAACATAAACTTCATGTGTTTATCGTGTTTTAAATTAGGTAGTGTAAAATGTGTGTCAAGAAGACTAGTCAGTTGCCCTTATGAACAACAGCGTGCTATAGAGAAAATCCTACATGTAGATGATGAAGATGTTGATGAATTGGTGAGACTTAAGGCAAACATATGTAGGACATGGGACATGTGGTCAACTCTGTATAAGGAGCCACTGAATTTGAATTCAGATATGGTAAGACTTTAAAAATACTTTTAGTTGTGATACTGTTTTGTATACTATGCGATATTGTTAAAAGTTAGTGTTGATATTGTTTCTTTAAACCAAACAAATATTTTAGTTGTGATATTGTTTTATATATTGTGTGATATTGTTACTCGTTATTGTGATATTGTTTCTAAATATCAAAATGAATGACAATTCTTGGACTATTTTTTTTCTTTTTTTTTGTAATATTTCTATAGGTCTTCATACCTTTGCTATATTAAGAGCACTACATTTGCATTTATATTGGCTTCACGAGGAGGAAAATATTCTACTTGGACAACCGAGACTATGATGATTTCCAAGACGAGGAGCATGTACACCTGGCTCATTTGGCTGTAAGTACTATATTGAAAATATGAAATAATGATATAATGATTTTGTTAGCTAAGCTTGACATTGGATAGTTGTTTACATTAAACATATACAGGGGAGTATCTATGGTCAATACATCAGCACTAAAAGTAATGAAAGTGGGCTAAAAGTAGAGGACTACGTGTTGGAAAATATGGGCTTTGATTGGGAAACGAAAGAGTTGAACCTAGATTGTGGATTATTCATGATGTTTCACATGATGTTTTTTGTTGGTGAGAATTTTAAATGTGAACTGTATGATCCACAGAAGAGATAGTTATATAGGGGGTAGATTGCGGCGACGCTCGTCTTGAGTGATTTAAATAAAAATAGAAGTGAGGTCCTGAAGAAGGTTAAAAACCTTAATGCCATCAAAAGTACATACACTGTTACCTAAATTGCTGACGAAAAGGAAAACAGCAAAAAAATACAAGAGACGAAGGGGTGGGAAAAAGGATGTTCAGTCGCCTGTATCAAAAATAAAAGGTTATATTTTTTAACACTAACTTATACGATCTTAATTATTTTCATTTTCATTATAAATACTCAATATGTATTGAATAACATAATATATGTTTTTTCTAGGTATGGTAGAAGATGGTTCTACCAGTGTCGTGGGCAGCGGTAGGAGGGGGAAATAAGACGGCCTTGGAAGCACGTACAACTGTGGTATGGCAGATGCTAAATTGGAAGTCGTCTCAAGGTTTATGAAGGCTAACAAATCACTGTGTGCAAATATGTTGAGCATGAGGAAAGAAGTGCTTGACTACTGCCTATTGGACGACCACATTTTCCCATTAGAGTATGGTTCTTTAAAATATTTGAATAGATCAGTACTACTATTGTTTTGTGATATTTTTTCATTATTGGTGTAATACTATATTTAGAGCAGTGTGACATTATTTGGACTAGTCTTGATTTTTTTTTTAAAAAAAATTGTGTTGATGTTTGGAGGAGTGAGGTTGTTGCCAGCTTCAATACTGATCAATACCTTGTCAGAGACGATATATTGTTGTTGCTTCCAAATGTGCACGTCAGTAGCAATGTGATTGAATGTTGGTCACTAATTCTAAACCACATTGAGCACACAGAAAAATGTGAAACAATTTTAACGTTTTTTGGGATTCGACAAATGGTAAGTTGTCGTTTTAGTTTGATTTAAACATATTCATACTTTGATTAAATGTAATAACTCTTAAAACAAATAGGACTTTTAGCATATATATACATAACAAGAAGTACAAGCGGAAGGGACTGGAAATAGAGAAAGTAATAAAGAAAAGATTTTTGGAGCATGGGACAAATTCATTAGAAGAAACACAGTTCCATGTAACCTGGAAGCAGATCTGGTTTTTATTCCGATGGTATGGAAAGAACATTATTTCTGTGTTTGTGTAAATTTCAAAACCGAGATGGTGGAAGTTCTGGACAACACATATTACGATGTTTGGGATCAAACAGAAATATATAAGGCTGCAGATTTGGTGGTATGATTAATTGATATTTCTTAAATTTTTGGGTGTATATTAATATTGTAATAATGGATTTGATTGTTTGTGAAATTATCACTAATGGTTTTGCTTAATATTGTAGGCTGATCACATGAGTTACTACCTATCAAAGAAGAATATTGAAAGAGTGGATGATTTAATAACGTTTGATATTGTCAACATCAACTTCTCTTGGCAAAAGACGGAGATAAACAATACTAAGTCTGGAAACTTCTTAATGATGCACATGATTCGGTATGAGGGAGAGATGTTTGAAGCCGACTTGAACCTGAAAGTGTGTAGGCGCTACTACTGGCTAGAAATGGCAGCAACATTGCTTTTAGCTGACATAAATGAGAACAGGACACCTTTGATCAAAAAGGTTAAATAATTTACAGAAGGAAAGGAGGAACTTTGGAAGAGATTAAAGCAAAAGAGGAAAAACAACCCAAATGCAAAAGAGGAGGTTGGTGAGATAAAGGGGAAGGGGAATACTGTTGAGAGGGAGGAAATACCAAATGTAGAAGTTCCAAAAAAACAGAAGGTCGATGTTGTTCACGAGGAGGAAAATAAAGCAGATATTCCGCCGACAGCGAACAAGGATTGTACTGGAATACCGATGATTAACACAGAATTACCCATTCTTCGGCAAGGTCCTAAGAAAAGGTAAAAACCAAAAGCCTGACTTTTAAAGTAGCTGGCTTTTATATGAAAAAAGATAGAATATTTTTATACAACAATAAAAGTGTTAGAGGAGCTGATTGCGGATTGCGGAAAAGATAGAATATTGACTGTTATTACGTATTTTCTTTACATAGGAGCTGATTGCGAAAAAGATGGTGAAGATGATAGAAACAGCACAACAAACGATTAAAGACCATTGCAAATCCTAAGAACCTAGGTAGAGGTAGAGGAAGAGGAAGGAATTATCACTAGTAGATTTGTTGGCATAAAGTTGTAATTGGAAGTATATGGATGTAATGTTAGTAGGAATCTAACGGTAAACATTTCTAATGGTAAACAAGTAGTGATAGCTCTTTTGGATCTGATATAACAAAGTGTTATATTCTTTCAAGTGTCGTGTGATATTTTGCTATAATTGTTGTGATATTGCTTCCCAATAATAAAAACAGTGGATATGGATTTTAAAATCTTCAAAACAATATCACGTATTATGTAAAACAATATCACACAGTATGCTAAACAATATCACACATTCTGTTGTGGTATTGCTTCTCGATAATAAAAACAGTGGATATGGATTTTTTAAAATCCTTTTTACTTTGATATTGTTTTCAGAATGTTGTGATATTGTTGTGTACACAGGTTGATATTGTTTTTAAAAATCACAAAAACTGCAAAGGCATAATAAATCTTACTAACAATGATGATGTTTTAACAAAATGTGATATTGTTTATTATGAACTGCGATATTTGATTTTGATGTTTGTAATATTGTTTCACAGACTATGATATTTTGTTACAGTCTGTGTGATATTGTTCTTAATGACTTGTGGTATTGTATAACAATATCACACAAAGGGTATTGTCTACAACTAAGTTTGATATTGTTTTGATATATAGTGTGATATTTTGTGTATAAACAATCTTCAAATCTAGTATTGTATGTTCTTGGTAAAGTGTGATATTCTTCTCAACAATTTGTGATATTTTTATGAACTGGGTGTAATATATTTTGACAACACATAGAAAAGGAGAGGCATGTAAAGTACTTCTGAAACAGTGATATTGTTTAGTTTAAGGTGTGATATTATTTAATATAATGTGTGATATTGTTTCTCAGTATCACAAAAAAAAAAAAAAAAAAAAAAAAAAAAAAAARRMMAMYTWARRWWAAAAAMATATAATGATMYAATATTATAACTGTGTATATTCTATATTATACTAATGAAGCCATGAAAGAATAAAATCATATATATAAAGCACGTATAATCTATACTCTAAAAATGAAGTTTGTGGTGTATTTGATATACTAGTAATGAACTATGTCGTGTATATGATGCTGCTATATTTAATGAGCTCCATCAACAGGAAAATCCTTCAGCCCATCAACAATCATCAGCATCATCCTCATCTAAACTCCCTTGAAAATCAACAAAAAAGTATGTATGAATAACATGTAAAGTAGTTGTATAACAGTGATATTGTTTTGTAACAATGATATTGTTTTGTATAAGGTGTGATGGTATTTATAATAACATGTGATATTTTTTCTGTCTTGTGAGCATATACAATATATACACTTTCATGAATAAAAAATCATACACAAACTTGTCATGGTGAGCATAACTTATTGTCGACATCAGGTACAAAAACATTAGGGCAGTTACGCTTATCATGATTAGCCATTTGTTTGCAATTACGACAAAGCCTTTTAGGCTTCTCCGCTTTGGCTATGCATTGTCCCTTTGTTGGGATCATTCTCTTCCCACTACCCTTGTTCTTTGCTTGACGAGGTGGTAGAATCCTCGCCTCAGCTGATGAATTGCATCCAAGAAGCATCTCCAACTCCTGCTCTTTTGTCATTGGCTGTACTTACGGATTGAGTTTGACCCTAAATTGCTTCAGTGTGTCAGTAAGATCAGTATTCTGATTGCTAGGCATATTCTTCAGCACACTGATAGTTGAGTAGAACTCTGACTATAACTTGCACATCTCCAGCTTCCTTAAATTAGTAGCATCAAAGTCGTCCATTAACTCACCATGTAAACCAAAAAGAGGGATCTTTTGTGCATTCTTCATCCACCGTATAAGAATGTACTTATCAGGCAAAGTGTTCACTTGTTTCCCTGAGTAAACCGAAATAATGTGTCAGCAAATAATACCCTTCCTGTTGAAAAACTTACAAGAACATTCTGCATCATTGGTTGTAGAATTGTACAAAACTTGATAGGTCTTTTACGTTCTAGCATCAGCTATACAAATCACCTCTATACCGTTGGCAGGTGGTGTGAAGCCACCAACACTTAGGGAACAGATGGAAGCAGCAGCTTCTAGCTTAAAATCTTTGAAAGCAGCATGTGTATAAACCTTGGACGCATGAGCTTCCAACCTAAGAGAAGTAGCTAATGATGTTAGGGTACAATCATCGTCTCTATCAAGGCGCTTTTGATTATGGCGTTGTTGATCCATGGCGCTTTGAAACCGCATCTAGAATTCAATGAGTGTACAATGAATATTTTCAAAATGCTTGAAAAAGTTATTTTGACTCTCATATCGTTGAGTTGTTCGTAAAAAACACCCCATATGAATATTGCGAAAATAAGCTGGAATCCATTTTCTTCTTTTTCTATACATGGTTGACAACCAAGAATTGCCTTCAAGGTTATGTTCATTAACCAACCAAGACCATTTTGTTTCAAATTCCATAGGTTCTAAGTCAGAGTCCCAAACTATAGCATTCAAGCGGGTTAAAAAATCAGTCTCTTTGGATATTGCAGGCCCAACCTTATCAGTGACCTTTTGCATGATATGCCACATGTAATATCTGCGCCTAGCCTTCTTGAAAATAGCACGTAATCCCTTCTTTATTCCACCACATTGATCAGTAATTATACAGTGTGGCTCTCGTGCCCCATAGCATCTAAGAACTTTTCAAACGCCCACTTGAACGACTCTTCATCCTCATGAAATAGTAATGCAGTAGCAAAAGTAACTGGCCTTTTGTAGTGGTCTACACCAGTAAAAGGAGTAAAAACCATAATACTTATTCGAACTGTAAGTTGGATCAAAACTGAAATAATCACCAAATAAAGAGTAGTTTCTACGTGACTGTGCATCCGCCCAAAACGCACGAACTAAAAATTTGGAAGAATCCACCTCATGAGCAAAGTAGAAACCTTGGTATCAAATTTATCCTGGAAATGATTGACAAACAGTTGAGCATCCCGATCTCCTAAGAAACATTTGATATTCCTTGAAAAATTCTTAAACTCAACCGATTGAGCTCCAACATTCTCATAGCCATCCACATATTCCTTAACATGTCTAAATTCCTTTGTTAGGCCTTGATTAACCCGTGAATGATCAATAATTGTTTTTTTATGGTAAAGATGGAGGTGCCTGTGTTTTTTTTGAAATTCTTGATTTCTAAGTGAACAAAGACGGTGATTATGCTACTCACAAAATTGAAAAACAACATACCCAGCCTCATTATAGCGAAACTCAATCATAGCATTACAGCCAATCCTAGTTAGTTTAGTRTTTCTGATATCAAATGGCTTCGTAGTTACCTGCTCCATTGCACTATTTAAAACAACTTTCCTCATACTATCTCTAAAACCTTCAGGGTTAAAAACAACAAATTTATATTGTACATCACTAGTATCAGTCCTTTTTTGGAAAGAATTTTGAAGTTCAAAACCACATGCTTCTGCATACACACCATAAAAACTGATAGTTTCTTCCAATGACACAAAAGCTGACCAATTTGAGGTTTAAACTCTATTGCAACTTTCCTTGGCTATAATTCACTACCACCAGGTGTGGAATCCAAAAGAAGTTAATGTACATGATGAGGAAGAGAAGGTTGTTCAACACATGGAGTAGAGATAATTACAAACTCATTATTATCGGTAATCGTAGGTCCATTAGGTTGTTCAATATGTAGAGTAGAAGTAATTGAAGACACATTATTAGCGTTAGAGGTTGGGGTACAAGAAGTTAAACTACTTGTAGGATCTGGCAAGAAATAGAACAAGAAAATATAATGTAGACAAACAAGTAATAATTGACTTATGACAATAAAGGTAACAGACATGCAGTAAAACAAAATCACATATTCTGTTATACAATATTACACAGTCTGCTAAATAATACCACACATTCTGAAAACAACATCATACATTTCGTGAAACAGTTTCACACAGTATACATATCATGGCCAATATCTTTTGCTAAATTTCAGAATTCATATCACAACAATCATCTTTTGTAAGAATATCAATATCACAACTTAATCTTAGGGAAAACAAAATCGAAAAACATCAAAATAAAGCTAAAAATAACAATAAAAGGTAGAGGAAATTAAGAATTAAAATACACATAAATTAAAATTAGGCATGAAAATTATAAGAAATGCATGACTACTAATTGGAAATATATGTACGAAAATGAAAATAACATGTGATTTAACGTTGAAATTACAAATTAAAGAGAACATAAAGCTGAAATTAAGAACAATAACGTACCTGGCATCGGGATTATGGTTGAAATAGTATGATAATTGATCAGAAATAGAAGAATGAGCTGAGATTGAACAGAAAACCTAGAAATCAAGAAGGAATTAGCAAATTTAGGGAAAACAGCACATATAAAGCTGAAATTACAAATTAAAGAGAACATAAAGGTAAAATTAACAAAAATAACGTACCTGAAATCGCGATTATACATGACATAGTATGATAATTGATCAGAAATAGAAGAATGAGCTGAGATTGATCATAAAACCTAGAAATCAAGAAGGAAACGTAGCAAATTTAGGGAAAACAGCAAATAAAGCTGAAATTACAAATTAAGGAGAACATAAAGGTAAAATTAACAAAAATAACGTACCTGAAATCGTGTTTATGCTTGAAATAGTATGATAATTGATCATAAATAGAAGAATGAGCTGAGATTGTGTTGAAAAACTAGAAAACACGCCTAAAATTTAGGGTTTCCGTGCTGAATCATGTAATAAAGAGTAAGAGAAGAGGGAAGTTAGAGAGAGAAGCAATTTTAGGCGAGAATGACGAGTTTGGCTGAGGAAAGGGATTGGGTGAGGTGAAAATGAATTTTGCCCTTAATGATCCGCGTTCAATGATGGACATTGGATCTCTTAGACCTAACAGATGGTATTAATCCTCAATCCTCAATTATATGACCAATACTTACATGATCCCAATATAATATATATATAGAATCAAGATCCTGTGCGAACCTATAGTTCAGTGCGAACTTACAAACTAAATTCAAACCCTTCGGATCAAATAATGAATGGCCACGATTAAACCCTCATTATACTATCACAAACACAACCCAACACTCTCATTCTCACAAGAGTCACATACTCAAGAACACTTCCCATCCCTCTCACCCCGCACATCCACCGACCTCCGATGACGGTCGTCCGACGACAACAATTAGCTGCCCACGGCGCACTCTTAGATACACTCTTTCTCATAAAACCATAATTTAGAACGAGTTTCGCTCAAATTCTGTTAGTTTAAGACCCTCATTAGACTATTCTAATGTCACATTAAATTACTAGTTAATTTAATTAAATGGCCTTAAAAACGTATGCATGCAAAAAAGAAAATAAATAAATAAGATAGTAAAATAGAAGAAAAAATTCTCACAATGGTTATTAGGCTATAAAAACAACTACTTTAGTTGTCCTATGGAACAACACTAGTATATGGAAGATCCTCCTAGCTCCAAGACACCAACTTAGGTGCCCTCCTTTAGTAGAACCCAAGACTAAGCTCAAATAATATCCTAAATTTATTAACTAGATAATTTTAGGATAATATTTTGTATAATATTAATAATATTATTACTCTAATAATATTAGGTAATGCTTGTTACTATTGTGAATTTGAGATGAGGTTTTTATGATCAACAATTGATCAAGATTGTGATGAAGAAGATGAAGAAAGTTTCCTTTTTTTCCTTCTTATTGTAACCGGCCAAAAGGCTTATTGGGGTGTTTTTTTTCTTAAAAATTCAACCCTTGAAATGTGTAGAAGGAGGGTATATATAGTCCTTGAAATATAAACAAATGAACTACAATAGTTAGTACTCTTTGTCTAATCACATGGAGTGTAACATACTACATATTTAGGCGGCACATATGTTATATTTGGATCCATTTCGACTTCTGACATTTGTCCCACAAATGCTTATAAGTCCTATATTTAATTATCTTATATAATTAAATATTAATTTAATTATTTAACACTTAAATAATATAAATT
>VHZZ01032526.1:4288-15091 GCA_009801015.1 Silene noctiflora
GGGAACATTTAGCCAATTTATCATCATGGCCTTCAATCTATCAAAAGAGAACCCAAAACAAAGTATTCTATCTCAACCCACAGGGATTACAGTATATTCACCCTGCTAACATTATTTCGTAGAAACATTCAAAAAAAATCACTTCTTCAACAGTTGTGAAGAACATTGAGCCATGATCTTTGATGCCCTGGTAATTGGATCGGTCATATAGAAATTTTCGATGGCCGGTGTAAACGGAGTAGGATTTATCTCTTTTTTACCCTCTGGCTTAATCAAAGCAGAGAAAGTAGCAGGTTCTCTTTCATCCACGCTCAGCAGATTTGGGGCCACAGTACTCATCCGAGCTCGGATTTCTGCCACGGAGTCATAAGGCAGCTTCACTCCTGCAAGCTCAGACAAGGCCCTGATTATTTTCCAATCGTCCCTGGCATCACCAACTGTTGGGACTGCCGGAACCGTTTGTTGAGTGCGTCCTTCTGTGTTCACATATGTGCCTTCCTTCTCTGTGAAGGCCGATGCTGGTAGAATCACATTGGCACGATATACGTTCCGATCACCGTGGTGACCCTGATACACGACAAATGCATCTTGAGGGATCTTTGCCACGTCCACATCATCAGCACCCATCAGATACACAAACTTGGCAGAATCAATACTTTTTTCGGATTCAGGTACAAGACCGAGATCTAGGGCAGCAGCTTGGGCAGCATTCAACAATAAAACATTGAGACCGTTCCAATCCGGTTTGATGACTTTTCCAGATTTTGCAATGGCTTCAATGATAGAGATAATAGCATCCTTGTCTTCCCTCTCAAAGAGCCCAGCACCAACAATAATGGCGGGATTTTTAGCATTTTTTAAAGCTGAGCTAAACGAGTGACTGCCTTTGGCAATTTCTTGGAGTGTCTGTGGACCAGTCCCAAGGTGCTGGTGATCGTAGTTGAACTCTGCAGCTTGACCAACGTACCCCACCTTCGCATGATTTGACCGTACTGCTTTCCGAATTCTGGCGTTTACCATGGCGGCTTCAACTCTTGGCTGATAATACCTCATTCAAAAGAACATAAGATTGTAAATGTTATGCAACAATTTCAACTTCCTTTTTCTGATGTATAGATGGAGGAAATCACAAGTGGCAAAAGCAGTAAAAGAAACAGAACGCTGTGCTACCAATTAAATCAAAGAAATATGAAAATTGTCAATCTCAGACAAGGCCTAGTCATATTTCAGACCCTAATGATTAAAAAAATAGTTGTATAAATATGGTGAAGGAATCAACATGAAGAACTTTCGTTTCATAAGATATAAAACGATTAAAATATGTGCCAAAATATTAGCAACCTTAAGTGCCTGAAATTCTGAAAATATAGTCACACACAAACACTAAGGGGGCACTTTTCTCCCACTACATTAAGCACTTTGATTTCTAAATAATGAAGGCGCTTTCTCTAGATTAGTATGTCTCGTCTTCCAGACTTCCACCATGGAAAAGCAGTTAACATGCCATTGAATTCCACAAATATCAAATTTCTTAGATCTTCTTAAGATTTGAGTCTTCCAGATAATGTCATTGTTACTTTCCAAATTATCTTATTACACCATGTTGGCTATCATAACTGTTTCCAATCCATATATTCTGGAAGAAGCTCAATTTCAAGTCATATGTGTTCGGTTTACAATTGCATGACATTTCTCAATATTTAATATCACCGATATGTGGTGACTTGATTGCAAGCAAGTTATGCATATTACACTATCTGGAAGACTCAATCCATATATTCTGGAAGAAGCTCAATTTCAAGTCATATGTGTTCGGTTTACAATTGCATGACATTTCTCAATATTTAATATCACCGATATGTGGTGACTTGATTGCAAGCAAGTTATGCATATTACACAGGTCAACATTATGAAAGTGTGGTATGTCAGTGATGAGATCAATATCCATACTAATTAAAACCAAATAAAAGATAGATACAAGTGACCCTTTTCAGATAAAGCTGTTGACATTTTGGCGCACCTTCAATAGTCAATATAAAGCTTTTTAGGATAGATCACATTCAATTGCGTAAATATTAAGTCCTAACTTTTAAGTAGATAGATGATGGTATTAATGTCAGTTAACCTTCAAAACTTTTATAACTCAGTTGCAGTGTAGTGTTGCAACCAAGATGTAAGAAAGGGAGATATTTATCTAGCTTAGGGACTAAAACATAGATTGTAAATTACCTAGAGGGGCGGCAGCCTCTGCCAACCGATTGCAATGACGATGCTACCCCATTTACCCCCACGCAAGGACAACAAAGCGGATGACCATGATTACAAATATGATATTCATAAACCAACAGAAGTCAGAAGCACAAAAAGACAACATATGCCACCTAATAGTCCAATTACTCTTTATTCTCTTATGCTGTATATCATGTATCTTCTTAATTTGAGATGCTATTTTCCTTTTTCCTAAGGGATGGACGACCCATACACTAAAAGCACTTTCTCCAGGAAAATAATAATATAACAATATGCATACCTGAGTACCGACGAGAAGTACAACATCAGCCTTCTCAAGATCAGCAATACCAGTGTTCAACTGATATCCAGAACGCAGATCAGCTTCAGGTTGGGAGCCATTTCCCTCACACCACACATTATTTGAACCCATCCTGTTCAGTAGATCCTTCAATGCCATCATAGATTCTGCATCACTCAGCTTACCAGCAACACCAACCATTTCTTCTGGTTTCACTTGATGCATGACTTCAGCAATTACTTCCAGGGCATTGCTCCAGCTACATGTTTGAAAGCGTCCATCTGGTCCACGAAGCATGGGGTCATTTAACCTTTGCCTTTTCAATCCATCATAGCAGAATCGTGTTTTATCTGAAATCCATTCTTCATTTACATCCTGCAAAAGGGAGGCACAATTGAATCAGCATACAGGCATAACAACTAATTAGTAACCATAATAACTAGGGAGTACATTAACAAAAGACAAACACAAATAAAAATTAAGAAAAAAAATGTTGAGGGTTCTTGTAGCAGAGCAACTCGCCATTGCAAACGCAAACTCAATGTGAGAGCATCACTTTTCTAGGATCCAGATGGAACTCACATCAAGGAGCCAAGCACAAAATATATGAATGAAGTGTATCACCATACATCCAACTGTGCACGTTGCTAAGGCAAGACAGCCACATTGCTTAGAACAATTTTCATCATATATGAACCCTTAAAAGAGAACTCCTAAATTTTTAATGACTATCACTTGTGACCACAAATTTAAGGTACAGAATTGCATGGTACATATTTACCAAGTACACAGATCATTGTTGGTGGAATACGGATAATTTTGCAGATGGAGATGATGAACTCCATATGCATGCTTTTAAGTCATGTGGCAGTTGGCTAAAAACATTTTACTCCGTATATTAATATATTCTCTCCTTTCATTTAAATACACAACATTTCCAATGACAGAAGTTTTAAGAAAAATGGTAAATCGGAGGTAAAAATGTTAAACTGGTGAAGATTGTAATTAAAACCAAGATGGACAGGGAGAATCCATTCAAAACTTTCTCAAAAACAGAAATGTGGTGATTGAGATTGGATGACCCAAAAAGGAAAATGCAGTTAATTCAAATGAATGGTGGAAGAATGGAGTATTATATACCATCTTTTTTCACTTTTGATACCGATAAGTTTTTGAAGAACCATATACACAAAAGAAAGAAACCCATTTACAGAAGGACAAAACCAAAAATATCAAAATATCATTAAGTCACTTGAATTATCAAATATAAATATATCCACCGAAAAAACGAGTAATGATGCTAAAGTCACAGGACTCCAACTATATTACCAATTACCAACCTCAAAAACAGAAGACTTGTTATATGATTATAAGAGTCTTTCCCCTCGGAAAAACTTTGACTCCAGACTTTTTAAACGCACTACCATCTTCAAACATCAGTGACATAAGACAATATATCATATAGCCAGTCACACCTAGATGAACATTATGGACTACCAACTGAAAGCTCAAGCATGAGTCACATAACAAATACTTTGACATAACGCACTTCTTTGATCGGGAAGATAATCAATAACTCTATATAAATGATTATGAACACAGCCACAATGGAAACGTGAAGAAAACACAATTAATTTAGATTCAAAATTATATTTCTGTATACAAATAAACAATGGAGTGTTATGGAAGCAACAAGAATACCTCATTGAGCCGTGGAAGAATACGCATCACCTCTGGCCCTCTACTGTCTATCCTTATGTTTGATCCCACTGCATCAGTGATGTCAATGCTTTCAGTTCCCTTCAACTCCCAATTTCTGGCCTTAAATGCATAAGGCTTAGATGTAAGGGCACCAACAGGGCAAATATCAATTACGTTCCCCGAGAGTTCACTTGTCATAAGCTTCTCAACATAGGTCCCAATTTCCTCACCGCTGCCACGTCCTAGCATGCCAAGGTCCTGAACTCCAGCTACCTCACTTGCAAATCTAACACACCTGTTTATTAACCGTATCCATAAGAAGAGTTAGGTGAAAAGATGAAATAGAAGAGCATAAAACAATGGATAACAGCAACAAAATAACAGTACTGATCGACAAGACAATGAACAACAAATGAAATTATCATCTCAGGTGTGTAGTGAAATACAGAAATAATTAGCCAAAATGATGGTGAAGCAGCCTATAACTGAGTTTCAGCATAGAGAATTATGTTTCTAGGAAAAACATAGCTTTATGATCTAAACCAAAAGCATAAAATAAAACAAATAGCAGGGACACACAATCCATGTTACGGCTTAAACAAATTAACTGACTTTTTTTTTTAAAGGATGTATTCGTTAGAGCTTATTGCTTAATAATACTCTCACTGTTTATTTGGACTCGCTGCATTTTTCTTTTTGGGGAGTTAAATTAATCTACTACATGTTCCCATTAGGTAAGAAATAACAACATTTCCCCAATGCCTCAATGGCTCGAGCAAATTGCACAGTAACAGGGTTGGGTGTAAGCAGTCTTACATTCTTACCCTTGTGTTGGCAACACAAAGAGACTGTTTTCGAATGACCTAAGATGAAAATTGCGCCGAGAATTGCATCAAAGGGTTGATATTTCACAAGAGAAAGAAGTGCGGCTACTTTAGTGAGCTCTTTTGCATTATTCCATCATGATTCAGAACCAAAGAGTAAATCTTTGGCTACATTAGGTCAGAAATAACCCACTAAAATTATCTCATGTAAATGTGGACCCATATCTTCCCTCGGCGTACTTTTCATCAGCTTAAACTTTGAGCCAAAACCAATGATAGATAATCCAAACGATTGGAGAGGGTAATGAGGGTTTTTTCCCATTAATTTTACGTCAATCTTCTTGAAAAGCCTGCCTTTCATAGCTTTTCAATCCCTTCATTTTGGAAGTACAAGCCTCTACCAAAAGCCTGTTTCTTTCCTTGTGCAGTAGCACAAGAAATAATTGAACACAACACATAATGAAAAGAAGTCGTTTTACATGAGTATAATACGAGGAATCCATTTATCCTCTTGTCCTTGTGGCACTTCAAGGGTTGGATTACAGCGATATTTGGATGATGGTTCATTGGGCTATTGGATGGTGTACTTTGAAAAAACTAATTTTTTAGGTGAAATTTTTCGACGCATCCTAAGCTACAATTCTGCTTTTTGAGGTTATTGTACAGTTGGAGTCAAATTATACATTTTCAACAGACTTCTAACTTTAGAGGTTTATTTTCTTTTTCTTGTAGGAGTGTCATGAGGTCATTTTGTAAAAGGGCAAACCTCCTTACCCTGCCTGCATCGTTTAATAGTACCTATTACGCAGTTCATCTTGATGATTATCCTGCATCCTTACCGAGTGGATTTAAAGGAAGCTAATAGATTACCTGGTACACTGGATACACCTAGTCATGACAGTTTTGACTAGTGGTCCCAAGTTCTTATCAACAACAGATCTTTTCATTTCAGTGAAACGGCCGCGATCTGAACCAAATGCCATAGACTGGTCCTGGAGGTCACACTCTCCACCCTGATCACAAATTGGACAATCTAAAGGATGATTCATAAGCAGGAACTCCATCACTCCTTCACGGGCCTTCTTGGCCAATGGTGTGTCTGTTTTAATCTTCATCCCTGCATAGAGATACAAAAGGGGTCTTGAAACAACTCGAAAAATCTAGGAACGATTAACAGCTGGGTATATTAAGACCAATATCAACCTAGAAAGCATAAATGACACAACATTGGGAACCTAAGATTGAAGAAGGTGCAAAAAATAAACACACACAGCTAGCCACTCTTTCCTGTTGACAATAGAAAAGAGTGGGACAATATGTCTCCCTACATATTGATATTTTCTATCCTCAACAACATTTCAAGGAAGGAGACCGTGTCTGCCAACAGATTGATATTTTCTACCCTCAAGCACTATGGAAATACACAAAATCTCCCAATCCGGTGGACGAGATACATGATAAAATGATGAGCATTTTGATGAAGATGAAAATAAAAAGAGAAAGGGGGTAGGTACCAGGGAGAGCGGGCATGGCGCAAGAGGCGACGGGTTTAGGAGACTTTTCGACCTCAACAAGGCACATACGGCAATTACCAGCAATGGATAGACGGCTATGGTAACAAAACCTTGGAATATCAATACCGGCAACCTCACAAGCCTGGAGAACGGTGAACCCCTTTGGGATCTTAACGGAGTAACCATCGACAAAGACCTCGATGGCATCTTCGGGGTTTGGAAAATGAACCCTGGCACCGGCGAGTGGACCACGAGGACACGGCGGAGGTGGATCTGGTACTGCGGCGGCTGTTGCGGCTTCAGGATGCTTGCGTTCCGGTGTTGAGATGATTGGTCTGATGAATGATAACGAGATGCTCGGTTTCAGGGATCTGTTATTCAGGGTTGTTGCGTTTTGAATCGCTCGCCTTGTCAACGATCCCATTCCCATTTTTATTTTTATTCTTCTCCTCCTCTCTTTGGTTTTTCAGGTGATGAAATGAGTAGTCTTCTATGTATGTATGTGGGTGGCGAGTGGAGTGTGTGCGTGGACGACTTTGGATCCGGTGGTGCGTGTGGGCAACAACGCAAATCTGGGAATGATCGGATAAAACTACCTTGGAGGGCTTGGACCCGATATCACTTTTAAAGGCTCCAGTTTTCGGATGGTCGTGATTCCGCAACAAAACAAAATGATTAATCAAAATAATGGAGAGGATTCTTTTTTTTTTTTTTTTTTTTTTTTTTTCTAAATTTCCACCCTTTTTGACATTGTAAACATTTGAAATTATATCGAAACAACTTTATAAATAGTGTTCATGTTTTGTTAAGTCATCTTGCAAATTAAATATTGACAAAGGTAGAGTCTTATCTCTTACTCCCTCTGTCCCGGACATTTGTCGTCCTTTTTCATTTTGGGGTGTTTTAGTCAATTGTTGTCCTTTCTATTTTAGGATTGCATTTGATGAGTAATTTAATTTTTCACATTCAATTTAGTCCACTTGTCATATTATAATTGGTTCACTCCTATTTCCTTGGTCTTTGTGCCAAAACCAAAGGACAACAAATGACCGGGACGGAGGAAGTATAAATCATGTAAAAGGTTAAGGTTTTGCCCGTTTTAAAACTCGTCCTATCGTTCTACTCAAATCCTAAATCCACTAGTAAAATCGAAACTCTATCGGATTCAAACCCCTTCTTTACTCATATTTTAGGGCAAAGGTCAAAATCGTTTTTTGTCAATTCCAATGACGGCACATTGTCATGTTGGACCCCTTAATCCCGTCGACAAGGTCAATTGTCTAGGTATCTCGTCGACAAAGTCAACGCTAGAGTCTATTTTCAAGGTCAAGCATCGTGAGAGCGAACACCTAGAAAGAGTCATTCACGGCCTTTCACAAGCTCGTTATTAAAGTCTAGTCACACTATCTCGTCTTCGCAACCTATATCCATTCGTGTATTCGTGCATGTTGTCCATTCGTGCATTAGTATTTGCGTAATCCTATGCAAAATCGAGTTATAATACTTGTCATTTCTGTCTGATGTATCATAATTTTGCATACTTTTACCGCTCTTACTTCGTTCGATTTCGATGTTACGATCGCTCTTTTGGGCGATTTTGGGTTACTAATGACTTCCTCCAGTGTTTTTGCATGATATGTTTAAGCGGTTTTGTAGGAAATGGAGCTAACAAAGTCAAATCATATCCAATTCCAAGCTAAAGAAGAAGAAAGAGAAGTTAGGTGGACCGAACATGCCTTAAGGGTGGCTACATAGACAACCTAGAAAATCCAACTCAAAGTAAAGAAAGAACGAAGTCTAGAGAAGGGTCTTTGGAGCTTCCATACTGACCCCTTTCCTCCATTACCTAGGGATGGAAGGATGGAAGACCCTTGGATGTCGTAATCCTTTCTTTACATGTTTCCCTAACGGGAAGGTGAGAGGGAAAGAAAAAGGTAGGACATGACTTGCATCCTTCCCAGTCGGGTAGCTTGGAGCCCGAGTTTTGTCCCGGCCAAGATTGAGTTGTTTCAAGTCCACTTTATTTTGGCTCGTCTCTCTTATCATGTAAAGGTATATGTACCCCATTTGTAATCCTTAGAGGGCATAAAACCCTAGATCTAGAAAAATCTTGTCACAGTCCAACCCAACACCGTCGTAACACAACCTCAATAAGATAACATGTGCATCTTTGAGCCCATTATTCATCCTCATTTAAGCCCAAATGCACAAGGCCTTGTTACTAAGTGGTGGGTAGAATCTCTTATTGTAGATACGTATATCCGTCGATATCGGAATTTACAGAAATCTCGTCCAACACCCGATGATGATAGGACACATGTATACTTACACTATTAATTATGGATTCTGTTTTGCGATGCGAGACGGGTTTTATTTGACGATTGCGTAATTTAAATGAAATTTAAATTATGTATTGTTATTTTGCAGTAAATGAAGTTTATTTCATTAGTTTACGTTTTCTCCCAAGTTTTTATAATTTATTTGAAAAATAAGTTATTTATAATTAAAATTATTTTGTTTTCGAAATAAACGAAGTTTATTTCATCGATTTACGTTCTTTAAGTTTGTTTAAAATTTAAAGATTTATTAATTTATTTGAAAAATAAATTATTTTAAAAAATTTATTTAAAATTTATTTAAAAATGAGATTTTGTGACGGTTTACGATTCATCGCTTTTATTGAATTTGAAAAATTAAGTTTTAAAGCGGTTTTTCAAGCTAGTTTTTGGAGCGCTTTTTGAGCTTGTTTAAGCGAGTTTTTGGGCCCGATTTCCAAGAGTTTTTCAATCCAATACCTACCCCAAACATCCCAGGTTCGATTCCCCTCACCAACACCCAACTTCCCTCCTTTATTTCCTCCCAAACCCGACGCCAAAAACAGTCCAAACACCATCCCGACCCCCTGTTTTGAGCAGCCCAAACCCGCACCAAACACCACCCATCTCGACCTCCCTCTAGCCCACCTTACTCACCTCATCTAGCCCACAACACCAGCTCCTATACTAGCCCAAACCACGACCGAAATACGACCCAAACAGCCCATGTTCACGCGCAAAAAACAGAGCATCCAAACCCGACATTTTTCGAAGCTCCAATTCGCAACCAACATACCCAAACCCATTTATCTTCACTCCTGGCTCTATAAGCATCCGATATTACCTATAATCCTTGCCAAACCGAACCACAATCCTTTCCATAACAAGATAAGAGTCACTTGCCGAAAACCCGCAAAATATCTTTCGATATCTTATACTCTTATTCCATTCAGACCCATTATCTTAAACCCTAAAAAAACAACCATACATACATGATATAATCATCCATAATCATCACAAAAGAGAAGGAAAAAAAAGAGAGACAAAAAAACTGAAAAAAACGAGAAAGAGGAAGAACGCCACATACACGACATTCATACATAACCCTACCATTACGCCTCTCAAACCTCACGTAAAAATCACTCATAAACTCCTCTAATACCCCAAAACGAAGTACAAGGTTCATACAAGAGATTAGACGAACATTAGAGCAGGAACTTGCTCTCTTTTTCGTGTTCTCTCAAGTCACGAACTGCTCCTGTTCTTGCTTGTTTTTAATCATTTTAAAGTATTTTTTGTTCTAGTTTTTTGTGATAATTCAAAATTTTGGATTACCAATATTCTAAAACATCTTTTAAAATGAATTTTCATTAATAAACGAAGTCACAATCAAAATTTGAAAATCGCTGCACAAATCGATCTATATCGAGCGTGCCTGACAGCGTGTCTTGGTGCTCGTTTTTAATTATTTTCAAGTTATTTTTGCTCCTGTTTATTTTCACATTCTTGAAGTACAAAGTACAAGGATTCCGAAACATCTTTCGTATTTGATTTTGGTTGAGAAACGAAGTCAGAAATTTCGTCTTAAGACCATCGCCCGAAGTGCATTGTTTTAACAAAAGTGTTTGTTTATTTCGAAATAGTTTTGTTAAATTGTTTTGAAAACTAGTGTAGATCCCGTGCTACAACATGATATTTTTTTAAATTTGATTTATAAAGAGGCAGTTTAATAAAATTATTTGCATAAATTACTGTACCTTTAATGGGTTTTTCTAACATGTGCCCTTAGGGCATGTGATAAGAAGCTATGTAGGGAAATATTGTTGAGAATACACTACTACAAAAACAGGCAACTACAACGGCCCTTTAACAACGCTTATTAACGAAAATGACGAAAAGACGTTGTTGAATGGATTATT
>VHZZ01032565.1:5166-15689 GCA_009801015.1 Silene noctiflora
GCTCCTCAGAACAAGAGTGGGCAAACAAAATCCCAGAGCCAGCAATCAAACAGCGATGGCCAAAACACCGTGCATGCACAACAAAGCAAAAGAGCACCAGCAACGGCAAAATACTAAAGATCGCCAGAAAAGGCAAAACACAGAGGTACGCCAGAAAGTGGTAGAACATAGGCATGAGTTCCAAATTTCTTAAACAAAAGTAAAAACTGCACCTACAAATGCAGAAAAGTGCTGAAAATATCTGGTTTCCTAAGACTAGACCAGAAGCATATTCAAAAAACAACGAAATTAGCAAAGTTACGCCTACAAGGCTCAAAACTACCGACTAAAAAGCATAAAATGTCTGAACAGATAAGCCATCACGCCTCAAAAGCAGGACCTGTAGTCGCTTCCTCCAGAGCAGGATCCGCAGTAGCATCCTCGGGAGCCAGATCATTAGCCGCGGGAGCAGATGACGGTTGGACTGAAGCCACATCCTCAGCTGCAGGACTCTCGGCATCATCGTCCTCAGCATCCTCGAATCCCGAAAGCACGTCCAAGTTAGGCTTCTCTGGAAAGTCTTCAGCAAAAGCTTTTTCTTCAGCAGCGAGATCCCAGGATAGATGCTCCCCATTTTGGAACTCTTTGATACAGTTGATCCTGGTCTCAGCAGCAGCAAAGGTAAGGGCATCCACTACGGTCCTCTTCGTAATGGCGTACTTTTGTTTCAGAGCCTCCAACTCAGAAGTCAGTCTAGAGGCAGACTCCAGAGCCTGGGACAGGCTGGCTTGCACCTCCAACAGCCGGTTTTGATCAGCCTTCTTCAGCTCACTGGCCTCCTCCAGAGCAGAATCCAGCTTCTTCTGGAGTAGACCCTGAGCCTCCCTCGCCTGGTCTAGGAGCCCCAGTGCTTCAGCTTGCGCATCAGCCTCCCCAGCCAGCGCTTCAGCTTTGAGGGTCAATGCCTCATCCTTCTCTGATCGAAGACGAGATGTCTCCGCCTCTAACTGCGTAACCCTGCCCTGGATGTATAAAGATAACTGCAGGGACTGGAGCAGAAAGGCATGGCAATTTGTTGAGCAAGGCAAGAAAGAAACCGAATAAAAGAGTAAAAGCCAAGAGAAAATCTACCTCAAAAGAGTGCTCAGAAGATTGCCTGACCACGTCCTTCAGGGACCTTTTCCCCAGTACAGAGCGTGGTCCAGGAAGCAAAAAAGAGCCCAGCTGTGGCCAATGGCTGGCTTTGGTCTTCCCGAAATATTCAGGGAGCCTGATCACCACCTCAGGAGTAACCTTCGGGTCAGGAGCAGCACCAGAACCAGAAGAGGTCCCAACACCAGAACTCGGAGAAGCTCCAGAAGCAGGCGCAGCTGGGGTGACAGGATTGAAAATTGGGGGCATGGAGGCCAAGGGAACAACATCAATCGGAATAGGGCATGATGCTGATCCTGTAGCAGGCCTCTTCCTTGGACTAGGGCCCGAGGCAAGAGCAGGGTCAACTTTCATCTTTCCAGCAGGAGTGGGGGCACCACCGGCATTCCTCCTCCTTCTCAGCGCCATAATAGAACGTATGGTGACCCTGGGCTGCCCTGAGGCTGAAGCAACCCCGATTGGGGCAAAATCAGCACCAACAGCAGGAAAGCAGAGATAAAGCGTAAGGAACATAAAGCATCAAACCTGAAGACATGGATCCTTCCTCCTCTAGGACAACCTCCTCAGTCTTTCGAGGGGCAGGAGCAGAGAGCCGAACCAGATTCGTGAAAGTCCTCTGGGCAGGAGTAGGGCCAAGCAATTTGGCAAGGGACGCACTCTCGTCAGGGGAACAGACCAATTTTCCCAGATCTGCGCAGAAGCACAAGTGAGAAAAAATCAAAACGCCAAAAGCAAAGTAAGAGCAGAGAAATACAAGTACCCTCAGTGGGAAGCCAAATAGTGGAGAGATAGTCCGTTGGGGCAGGAAGGGTGCGGATTTCGACGAAGATAAATCGCTGGAACCATTTGCTGTCATCCGGGATAACAGGAAAGATGATGCAGTTGTCCTTCCCTTCATGGGTACGGATAGTCACCTGACCATGGCCCAGAGAACGGACTGAAAATAGGTGAGAAAGGTCAGAGAGCCCAATGTCGCACCCAAGAGTCTCGTTCATGGCACAGAGGGCAAGCAAAGTGCACCAAGCATATGGTGCCACCTGGCAGATGGCCAGCTTGTTGAAGACCAAGAACTCCCTGATCAGGGGAGGAAGGGGGAATCGCAGCCCATAGTAGAAGGGGTAGTCGTATAAGCAAGTCCAACCCAGCCTAAGGGAGTCGGCCCTCTGACCAGGGGTTGGAATGTGAAATACTACATCATCAGAAAACCGAATCTCTCCTTGATAAGCTCAAGATCGGACGCCGTGAACACAGAGTCACACGCATGTTTCACCGAGAGAATGCCGCAAGAAATGAAGGAATCGACAGGCAAGGAGGCAGCTAGGGACGCCGGGGACGAGGTTTCTTGAGCCATGGAAAGAAAGCAAAGAAAACAAGAGTGCGAGGGGTACCTGAAATCGGCAGGCAGGCGGAAGCAGGTCGGAAGAGAAGGCTCGGGAGTTTGTGGGAGGTTGGGAAAGTTTGGGGGAAGAAGAGGAGAGTTTGGGAAGATAAGGGGGATTTTTAGAGCGAGGAAGTGGGAGGTTAAATGAGGGAGTGGGGAGGTTTTAGGGAAGAGGGAAATTAATGATGGCAGGCGGTTATGGGGAAGTTGGAGAGTAGGAGCAGTTGAAGAAGCTAAGATAAGACATAGCATGCATCAGAGTGTAAGACAACCGTGGTACAATCGAAATTCCCGCCCAAAGTACTTCGGACGAGAATTTGGGGGCAATTGTTATGGACCAAAATCCGCTTTTAGTCAAGGACACGTGGCAGAAACCGATTTGCAAAGGAAAGGAAAAAGGGATTGATGATGTGGCATCATGTGGGCCACTGAATGAAAGCCAAACAAACACAATTACTTGTGTTTGTTGCACACACGCACAAAGAAAGGTTCAGCAACCAACCCCTACTTTTCTGTAACGGGTGGAGGGAATCCAGGAGCAGAGCGGAAAGTTGTTGAAGACCCAGAGCAACATATAAAAGGAGAAGAATAGCATTTCAAAGGATTCATCGAACACAAGAATAAAAACTCCACTGTGGCAATTGAATTTTTACTGTGAAAGGCTCTTACTTTGTATTTCCGTACTCAAACATTCGCCTCGATTATAGTGCAAAGTTGGCGGGATTCCGACTCCCCCCGCGGTTTTTCCCACATCGGGTTTTCCGCRTCACCAAAATATCTTRTGTCAACCTTTACTTTCGTTTACATTTCTTTCGTTCGTTCTATCTCGTTCGTTCGCATTTAGGCCATCGATCAATCACTTTAATCCACAATTAAAATCGATCACGTGGTAAATTTTTACCTAAACAACAAGTGATTCCTTTTTACTCGGTCGGCAAGTCTCGTGCTCATAACGTGTTGTAAAATAAATAGGACAGATAAATATAGAGAAGTTAGAGAGATAATGAGGGAGGCAAAACTGTCTTAATATTCCATTGTAATGAGATATTTATATACATATACAATACAGTTTTGGAGTTTTCATAAAACATTAAAGTCTAAGATCCTCCAAAATATAGACATCGATATAATATAGATAATAAGTAATATTTCATAACAATTCCTTAACGGAATTTATTTTCGCAGTACGTTTTTTACTAATTTCAATATTGTATGTCACATCCTTTCCATTTGTCTACCGCTCTTAAAAAAAACTAAACCTAATTCTCTGGATTGGCAGCCTTGCCTCCTCTTCAAATTAACAAATTTCTTCAATCATATTGATAATTTAATCATAGATTTGAGTATTAATTCGTTTAGTTGCATCGCTATAATCAATTAATGATTTTCTCTCATATTTTATGATTTTTCAAAATTAATTTGGGGCAGTTTGAGTAAAAATCAATCTAGATTTTGGGTAATTGGTCGTGGTGGACGCGTGGCGTGGGAGGACGACAAGGTTGGTGTCGCGCATCGCTATCGAAAGGTGTAGACGGCCGGCGGGTGGCCGACAAAGGAGCGGGAGATGGTGAACAGTAGGGGCGGGAGAAGGAAGGACGAGGACGAAGAGGGAAGGAGAGGGACGACGTAAAGGATTAGGAGGCAGGAGAGTCCAACGGTGGTCAGAGAATTTCAGGTGTCGGTGGTGGGTGGGAGGGTGGGTAAAGGTGGTGATGAATGATTTCAGCGTGCTATTTTTAAAAAAAAAAAAAAAAATCTCGTTGTTGTACACAATACGTTCAAAATGTAAAATTCATTTTATACTACATTGTTTATGTTATATATTGCACATAATTTTAGTTTTAATCACTAGTTTTGTTGAATCAAAATATATACTTTATTCAATATGTAAATACAACGGTGGTTGGCTATGGTGGTTGTCGGTGGTAGTTGGTAGGAGAAAAAATGGAAGGAGATGAGATTGAGAGAAAAACAAATTCTAGAGAGAAGTAAGAGTAAAATAAGTGGGGAAATGAAAGGGGTATAATTGTAAAAAAAAGGTATTATGATGAGTAAAATGTGTACTGCGAAAATCACAACCTTTTCCTTAATTATGACACTTTATATACTAATGTAAATCACGTGCTACAACACAGTATTTTTTAGATTTGATTTATAAAAAGGCAGACCCAATAAAATTATTTGCATAAATTAACAGTACACTGATATAATATTAGTAAGAGGTAAAAAAAAAAAAAGTTCAAAAGACACTTTAAGTTCAGTTATTTTTGCCTTAAACTATTAATATTATTATACTTTATTATTAAGATTAATTTATGACAGTATAATACATTTAAGTTAGATGTAAAATCTAATTAAAACATGTATTAGCCTTGTAAAGAAAACCGGTAAAAATAATATCTGTATATATGTATTTATGGTAGAAATTGTGAAGGTAAGGAGTTTGGAATATTATATTACTAAGAAGCTACGGAATTTGCGAGATAACCTAGGTAGAGGTTGATGAATATTGTGTAAATCATTTCAGGATATATGCATTTACGGTATATACTTGTCAATTAGTGTAGCTAATTATTATAGTCAATTAATAGTGGATATATTTAGGTAAGATTTGGGTAGAGTATATTTAGAGAATAAGAAGTAGTTAGAATATAACATTGAGCATAATTTTCAAATACTCTTTAATATACATGGACGGGAATTTTGAGTGAGAATTTTTAAAATGTGTTAATATTTTAGTTTATAGGGGAGTAGTATAGATCCCGTGCTATAGCACGATATTTTTTAGATTTGATTTATAGAGAGGCAGTCTCAATGAAGTTATTTGTATAAATTAACTATACTTTTAATTTAATATTATAATGTACTAATATAATATTAGTAAGTGGTATAAAAGAAAGTTATTATCGTCAAAAGACACTTAAAGTTAAGTTATTTTTGCCTTAAACTATAAATACTTGTATTATTATACTTTACTATTAAAAATAATTTATGATACTAATAATACATTTAAGTTAGATGTAAAATCTAATTAAACGTATTAGACTTGTAAAGGAAACCGGTGAAAACAACATCAGTATTTATGTATTTATGGAGCCAATTATTATATTATTAAGAAGGTACGGAATTTGCGAGATAATCTTGGTAGAGATCGATGAATATTGTGTAAATCATTTCAGTATATATTCTTAATTAGTGTAGCTAATTAGTGGAGCCATTTAATAGTGGGTATATATAGAAAAGATTTGGCTAGAGTATATTTAGAGAATAAAAATTAGTCATAATATAACATTGAACGCAGTTTTTCAATATCCTTTAACGTACATGAGCGGGAATTTTGAGCGAAATTTTTTAAGATGGATTAATCTTTTAGTATATAGGGGATTTGTTAACGTGCACATTCAAAGCATGGGGAGATGAATACGCGTAATCATAAACTTGTAATCTCCTAAGACTAGAGATCCAAACATAGAATTTATTAATTTTGAATTTTCCTTGTAATCCCAAATATGAAATTGACCAAAAACTCCTTAGCCCGACTTGACTCAACGGCTCAGCCCTAACTGCACAAATATTGTACGAGGAGAAACACGTAAACTCAAATTTCCAGCATTCATGCGAAAAGGAAATTCAATAAAGAAAATAACTACCCCCCTCTTCTTTTCTTCTCATTTCTTACCCCCCAATTCATCAAACAAGTTGTTTTTGCTTTTATTTTGATTTTTGGAAGATTCAAATTCGGTCAGTATTAATTTTGATTTTAATTTAGCCAAAATAAGTACTACTGCGGTGAGAATTTATTTATTTATTTATTTACATTGATTGAATTGAATTGAATGGCGAGTTCGGCACTCCGACTCCGGAGAATCGGGATCACAGCCGCTGCAGTAGCAACAGCCGCATCATTAAGCTTGACCTATAGCGTGTCATCGAATGAGCGGCCTGCTGAGTTGGGGTCAATTCAGAAAAGGATCGCTGACCCCAACGCGGTAGTCCCTCCTCGTAAGGCCCACACTTCCTCACTGATTTCCTCCACTAAAGACAACCCTCTTGACCTCCTCATTGTCGGTGGTGGCGCCACCGGCTGCGGTGTTGCTCTTGATGCCGTCACTCGTGGCCTCCGTGTTGGTCTTGTTGAGCGTGAGGATTTTTCCTCTGGTACTTCTTCTCGCTCTACTAAGTTGGTTCATGGAGGTTTGTCTTTCTTTCTACTCCGTATTTGCTTCCTTCTTTTTCCCGAATCTTCAGTCTCATTTATATCCCTGTTTTTATGGTATCAACAGAATTGCCGATGATTTAGCCTAGCATTGTAGAGCCCTATATGTCGTTTTTATACTCAAATTCTAAACTAGTAACTTTAGTCCAAACTCGAATTGCAGCTGTAACGCCCTCTGATGCATTTGATATCAAATGTTCACGTTGATATTACACAATTTGTTAGTAGTTGTCATGTCAGGGGTAATATGGTGTAGAAAGTCAGTCTCACTTGAATGGATGTAGTTGTAAGTTGTAACTAGTAACCTGATATTCAGTTAAATGAGGCAATTTGTTATTTGTCAAATTTGTGGATGGTTCTTCTATGGATGGTGTCTAGTCTTTTCACCTTTTTGTGTTTCTGTGCTTGTATTTGGATGCTTACTGAATCTTTTTGTCAAGCCAGGAGTCCGCTATTTGGAAAAGGCTGTGTTTAATGTTGATTATGGACAACTGAAGCTTGTTTTTCATGCACTTAAGGAACGTAAACAAGTGATTGATAATGCTCCTCACCTCTGCCACTCTTTGCCATGCATGACCCCATGTTTTGAATGGTTTGAAGTTGTGTACTACTGGGCGGGTTTGAAACTGTACGATCTGGTCGCAGGGCCAAGATTGCTACATTTATCAAGGTATTACTCAGCACAAGAGTCTATTGAGCTGTTTCCCACTCTTTCTAGAACTGGTCAAGGAAAAAGCTTAAAAGGAACTGTAGTGTATTATGATGGGCAAATGAATGACTCTCGACTAAATGTCGGCTTGGCGTGCACAGCTGCTTTAACTGGTGCCTCCGTACTGAATTACGCTGAAGTTGTTTCACTACTTAAAGATGAAAATGGGCGCATAATTGGTGCACGGATACATGACAATTTGTCTGGTATGAGTAATATTTCATTTTACACTATTTCAAAATATCTTCTATTCTTGTAAAATCATTGGTTCTTAATCTCGTACAAAATCTTTGCAATGCTTCCCACTATCATGTGTGAAGTCGTTGTTAGCTTTTTTATAAGCTTATGATGGTAGAGACTAGAGGGGTCAATTTACAAACTTTCTCCTTTGAACTGCCAATATAAATACCTCCTCCATTTTTGTCAGAATCCTTCTCGTTAGCAGCCTCCTTTTAGGCGAAGTTTTTTTACTTTAGCCATACATATATAGAGTGGTTTGGATGGATACTGAGCATATATTTGTATATATAGGTTTCAAAATCATGTCTGTGGTTTGGATGGATAGGAAGCATCTCCAGTTGTGATGACTATCATTCATGCACTAGAATAAACTTTTTTGTTTTAAGGAGATCCATATTTCTTTAACCTTCCTAGGCCAAATGACTCCCCATCTTATTGACTCATCCGAATAACCTATTTGTTATATAACTTATTTCTTCCTATCGACTCTGTCTTTGTCTTCCCTTACTATCCATCCCCTCCCTCTATCTGTATATTCCTATGCACGTAGGCTTACACGTTTCGTGAAGGATATTTCAAGTCTTTTTAACACTGTTGTACATTATTGTTTACAAGGGGAAGAGTTTGATACCTACGCTAAAGTTGTGGTAAATGCTGCTGGGCCGTTTTGTGACTTTGTTCGTAAACTGGCTGATAAGACTACACCAGCGATGATATGTCCTAGCAGTGGGGTGCATATTGTTCTCCCTGACTACTACTCTCCTGAAGGAATGGGATTAATAGTTCCAAAGACAAAAGATGGACGTGTTGTTTTTATGCTCCCATGGCTGGGGAGGACTCTTGCAGGGACCACCGATTCTAATACCATTCTTACGATGTTGCCAGAACCGCATGAGGATGAGATTCAGTTTATATTAGAAGCTATTTCTGATTATCTCAATGTCAAGGTTTGCATGTGTGTTTTATTATTATTTATTTTACGGTTGCACCACACTTATTTCATCAACAACGTAGAATTTTTGATAGTTTTTATTACTGTCTAGTATGTTGGCCACTGGAAGATAGAAGACCGTTCTTCGTGTTTACAGCATATGGTTGAGTCTTATTCTGAAACTGTGTTTTGAAAGGCATTAGGCAATGAGGGATTTTGAGCTAGATGTAAAGCTATGTTAATGTTGACTCTTCAGTATCGGTTCATACCCATATCAGACAGAGGAATCCAGGATATAGGTTTCAGATAGTGTTGAGCAAAATATACAATACTGTTTAATACAATTACAATACGATATACAATTTTAATGAAAATGGAGACAGGAATCACTAGCCTTAGCACTTTGAGCTAATCGAATTGATTCGAAAGCGAATTCCTCCCTGATCGTGCGTGCTTAAGTTAATCTTGTTTATATCAGTTTCTGCATATAGGATACGAATTCTTGTATATACGATACAAATATTTTACAACCATATAGTTATAGTATTGACGAAATTTGAAACTGGGTAAAAGGTTTCTGATGCGGTTTTTGAATAAGCAATAAATTAAAAATAAAAAGTTCTTACCATTAAATTGGAAAATTTATACTAATACGAACTCATCATTATGAGATGGTATATCCACCAGTAAAAGTTAACTAGATATTATTTCAAAAACTAACATGGAAAACTTTACCCCTTTTACCTTGTCATTGATGAACGCCTTTTTAAGGCATTGGGTTGTTGTAACATTTGGATTTTTGATCAGTTAGTCATTTGTTGGACTAATTGTATTATGTTATACTCGACTACTCATGTTTACTTTGGATCTGCGGTTCTCGAATTTTTTTTATTAAGAATTAAGAGTAGTATCGTCATTTTTAGTGTTTTACAACGATTGGACGATTATGTTTTGTGGTTGTGTAGGTTGGATAACGAAAACGGTATATCCACCGGTAAAAGTTAACTAGATATTATTTCAAAAACTAACATGGAAAACTTTACCCCTTTTACCTTGTCATTGATGAACGCCTTTTTAAGGCATTGGGTTGTTGTAACATTTGGATTTTTGATCAGTTAGTCATTTGTTGGACTAATTGTATTATGTTATACTCGACTACTCGTGTTTACTTTGGATCTGCGGTTCTCGAATTTTTTTATTAAGAATTAAGAGTAGTATCGTCATTTTTAGTGTTTTACAACGATTGGACGATTATGTTTTGTGGTTGTGTAGGTTGGATAACGAAAACCGTAAATACTATTTATAATACGAAGACGATATGAAATATACCATGTATATGGAAACCGTATACTAATATTTCACCGTTGGTGTTGTTCACTTTTGTCTGCAATTTGGTTACTTCTATGATATTCGACATTGAATAAAGTTTTTACTTGTACTTGATTTTACCCAGTTCAATTGGTATGTTTGGTACAGGTACGCCGGACAGATGTTCTCTCTGCATGGAGTGGCATACGCCCATTAGCGATTGATCCAAGGGCAAAGAACACCGAGAGCATTTCTCGAGATCATGTTGTTTGTGAAGATTTTCCTGGTCTAGTCACCATCACCGGTGGAAAATGGACAACCTATAGAAGGTACCTTCTTTGTCGTGGACTGCCTTCTTGTAATGTTTTTTTGTATTTTGAGCAAGGAAAGTTTACAAAGAATACACTTGAAAGTGGACCAATTATTCTTATTTCCACCTACAACACCAATGACATTACCCAAATGACTCAGTATGTATACACACTACAACAAATTCCTTGTGTTTTCGACGCTTTTTTAGTTGATTTTTGACGCAAAAAAGTGTCACAATATTTTTATCGACACTTTCTTTAAGCGTCATTATTTTGGCCGTCATAAATTTTTGACG
>VHZZ01032585.1:9340-21671 GCA_009801015.1 Silene noctiflora
AACATGAGATTTTGCAATATTTTTTTGGGACAAATTAAGTTGAGTGAAAGAAAATTAATAATAAAAAGATGATTTATTAAGTTTAGTTTTTTTTTTGACGATTTTCAGAGAGTGAAGAGAGAGAAGTGGAGGAGGAAAGAGTGAAATATAAAGTAAAAGAAATTATGTCGCCAATTTTGAGGCTAAAACATGCAAATTGTACTGATGAGCCTACTTCTAGCTTTAATTTAGCTGCATGCCTACTCCTAGTCTTAAGCTAGCATTAAATGCAAAGCTGCAAACCCATTTGATTACTACACAACCCATATTAACAATATGGTATCCAAATGACCTGTCTTATTAATAAGATGGATATAATTAGTCTTAAGTAAGACTAATTGTTACTTATAATTTATCTTAATGGGCTATTATCTTCTAATGAGTCCGTCCAATGTCATAGGACAATCCTATAACAGAGTCGAAGCCCGACATGGAGAATTTATAATGAGTTTTAGTAACCTACTTCAACTTGTACTCTTAAACCATCACTCCCTTCGCTCCACCGGTTTCATTTATCGGGCCCATCTTTTTCCCCAAATTTCCGTCAATCTTCCAGAATTCTCCGATCAATTCCCCTAACTCAATAAGATTAATTAATCATCTTTGAAAGCTAAAACTACAACAAAATGTCGACCGTTATGCAGAAAATCAAAGATATTGAAGATGAGGTAATACTTAAACGACTGTTTGAATTAGGTCTTTCTGGAAATTTTGATTTTTTGTGTTTTAATGGGAATTTTGTGCAGATGGCCAAGACGCAGAAGAATAAAGCTACTGCTCATCATCTTGGTTTATTGAAGGTAATTGTTAATTTATTGATTAAATAAATGATTGCGACAAAGTTAATATATTTATTTTGCTGTAGTTGATATTAGTGGGGAATTAATAGTGTTTCGAGTGTGGGCGTATGATGGAATAAACCAAAATGACGGAATAAATTAGCGGTACTTAGGGTCATTTGGAACCAACCTACTAGTTTATTACCGATTCAAGGATAAGACTCGAAGGCATTGGGGTAATGTTGTTGTTATTGTCGTAGTGTGCGTTTAATTGGTTGAATATGTGCATCTTAGAAATTGCAAAAACGAAATGTTGATTGTTCTAGTGGCTTGCTATTTATTAAGGGAGGAAGTAGTGGGCGTGTATCTGTGTATGATACTCCCTCCACTCCGATCATTTGTTTACCTTTGATTAAGATTCCCCTCCCAATGAATATGACAGGTAAACAAGTGACTGAGACCGAAAGTGTAATTTATTACTCCCTTAGTCCCGTTCATTTGTTTACTTTTGATTAAAATACCTCTCACAAAGAATATTAAAGGTAAACACATGATTGGGACGGAGGGACTATCAATCCAAACCGAATTATTGCTGATATTAATTTTGGACTATTAATGTCAGCTGGACAGTATACGTAGTGTGTTGTGTTTGTGCCCATATTTAGGACACCACCGTATATTTGTGCATGGTTTGCTGGCCTGTGCATTAAAAAATTATATGGTGTCTCTCACATTGTGAACAGTTTAGTGCTTGATATAAAGGGTTTGACATCCACTTCCTTGCTTCAGGCCAAACTTGCAAAGCTGCGGAGGGAGCTTTTGACACCCACTACAAAGGGGGCTGCTGGTGCTGGTGAAGGTTTTGATGTTACAAAAAGTGGTGATGCTCGAGTCGGATTGGTCGGCTTTCCATCTGTGGGGAAATCAACCCTGCTAAATAAGCTCACTGGCACCTTCTCTGAGGTTTGTATCCTTCAATTTTATCTCATATTATCATGCATCCAAGAGAGTGGTGAAGGATATGGTGAATTTGTTATTTTCTCTAGCGTCCTCTCTCAAGCACACGGTCTAACCTCTTCATGACGTGGTGCTGGTGCTCATAATCTTTTGCATATTAATAACTCTAGCGTCCCACGGTTTTAAGAGGCGTGAGGCGCACAGAGGAGACAAGGGCACATTCAATTGATAAGCAGTGCTTGAGACCAAGGTGTGTGCCTCACGGAGACGAGATATATTGTTTTTGCAAACAAATTTAGGAGGTATGGGGTAAATGGAGGGCATAGTAAACGAACTGGAATAAAATAATATCGAAATTGCATAGTACCCTGTCTGGCTAGCTGCATGTAAGGTGACTTGACACGTTCTAGCTATCCTCTGCTATGCCTTGCGCTTAGGTGCAGTTTTTTAAAACGAAGCTATTCCAATCTGAAATCAGTTGCAAGCACTTCTCAAATTTTGGCTGTATCTTATTTTGCTTTGGCTGATAGTGGAAAATATCTTGATTTCCGTTGCAAGTACATATCTACAGTTTCTTGTACTTAGATCACAATAGCATAGCCTTATAGGTATGTTGAGAACCATGTACTTTCGTTTTTGCTACGGCTCTTTGCCCTTTATGGCTGTACCCATAGCTATTGTTTCAAGGGTATACTTTTGTTTGCGTGTCACAAATATGGCTGTGAATTTGGCTTAATTTCATAATCATTTTATATGGTTCTTGCAGGTTGCTTCATACGAATTCACTACCTTGACTTGCATTCCTGGGGTTATAATGTATCGAGGAGCAAAAATTCAGGTAAAACATAGATCCTTGGGCAGTTTTCTTTCTGCTTTTGTCCAAGGAGCTTTAGCATCCTCTTTGTAATATTGTACTGTTGTTCGAATGTACTTTATCCATCAACAATGTGATTCATTTTAAAACAAAAGTAAGTTTAAAAGTGGAAATTCTTAATTGTTATACTTGATAATGGTCTACATATTCATAAACAATATCCAGCTGTTCCTTCCCCTGTTCATCTCGTGCCTTACACTCATGAATGGTGTTAGCTGAACCCAAATGATGATGTTGCTATCTTTCAATGATGTGACTGTTAGATAATTCATTATTATTGATTGTGGCTCTATAGTATTCCTTCTATCTCATGGTGTTTTCATCAATGTTTTTGGCAGCTGCTGGACTTGCCAGGTATCATTGAAGGTGCAAAGGATGGGAAAGGTAGAGGAAGACAGGTAAATATGTTAGCTCAGAACTAATTTTATGACTCCGCTTGGCTCGATCTCATCAATGTTTTATCTTGTCACACGTAATTTGTTTATTCAATGTTTAAACTGTAGTGTCTTCTTTTAAATGTGTGATAGAGAATTCTACCTTTTTAATTAGTGGCGGCTCTATGGCATCAAAGTTTAAACAGACTCATGTCCTCCATAAGTTAATTGGATACAGTCACTCAACACTCATACATCACTCAGGGTGAACCTGGCAAGTAGTGAGCCGTTGCACTGAAATCGATAATCTGATTATTTATTCGTTTTTTGTGCGAGCAATTAAGCTCTGTAACAAAGTTGATAAAGGCATAACAGAAACAACTGAAACGTGTCTCTTCTTTGTTTCTAATCTTGGTGTAGTCTTTGAAAATTTTAGTATGTTTATGAGAGTAATTTGGGGTTCCAAAAAAGGAAAGAATGAGAAGTGGAAAGAAAAGAAGAAACTTCCTAAGAAGGAAATGGGAAGAAAACAGAAAAACAGAGAGATTATATGTTTGGAACTTACCAGTATAACAATAAAGCGGCTGTTTGGAGGCGGCCTTCAACCACAACGCTTGGTTTTGTTATTACGAACCTTAAGGCAAATGAAACCTTATGAAGAAATCCTGAAAGGGAAAGACTTTATTTTTATATTATTGCAACTATTAAAGACCGTAATTGTTTGAATGCTTAATAGTTGTCATTATGTTTAGAACATTATTGGTTCAACTATTGTTATTTATAAGGAATTTTACACGATTAGACATGGTTTACATCTGCAAAAGGTCCAGTGAGTTTACAGATGGAAGCGTATTGGAAGGTTTAGTGAGTTTCAAAGGCTTACAAATAATAACTCCTAGGCTTACAATTACTCCCTCCATTTTACTGAATTAGCCCCATTGCCCACTTCTTGTGAGGGGAGAAGTGACGTCCAAATGGTGACTCTTGACTCTTGGCTGCAGTCCACCTTATTATCCATCTAGTTTAGTGACGTCCATGTTTTAGAAGTTCACAACAAGCATTTAAACAAGGAGCTTGTACTACATGCGACTAAATCAGCCTTGCCTTAGCTTGTGTGTCTTTATTTTGAAAAGCAAGCCTTGGGCATACCTAAGTGCAATGCACAGAGGAACTAGCGAAAATGTCTGGAGCACCTCTGATTACAGGGTGTCTGAGTTGAAACTCAGGCATTACTGCTCACACAAGGCTTAGCCAATATGGAGGCCTATAGACGTTGCAGCCTAATCTTCTTATTCTGTTGTTCCATTCTTCCATCTTCCCCCCTATATTAACTCTCTTCAGTTAACTGAAAGTATTCTCTTTTTGGCAATAACTAATACTCCCCCTGTTTCATCTTTATTTTCCCCTTCTTCCTCTCAATTTTTTCTAAATTAATTACCCCTTTCTATTTTGGGTAAGGAAAAGAGTGGATTTTCAGTTTTATCCCCTTCTCCATCACTATTTCATAAATCTTCCTAAAATAGAAAGTTGGACAATAAAAGTGAAATGGAGTGTGTATCAAAGATTTCGAGATATAATTAGGATAAAAGAGTGGCATGCATCCATGAGGCTCCTTGACCATGCACCTTGTGCTACTCATTCTCTTGGTGCATCATGCTGCTTTGAAGAAATGAAGACTCTATTTGGTATGCAGTGTCATGTTGCCATGCAGTCTTCAGGTATTTGGCAAACCTTAAATGCTAATCTCTTTGACTAACCTGAGAATAAGTCCATTTTGGAATTAAATAATATATTAACAGAAGATAAAAGTGTGACGTGCATCCACGGGAGCCTTGACCTTGTGCCTTGTGGCGTGGTATTCGCTCTCCTGATGCCTCTCGCTCCATTGAAAACTTTGTCCGATGTGTAATGTCATGCTGTGCTACACTTTTCAGGAGTCTAACAGACCTGAAGTTGCCTGGCATCTAACTTTATAGTGCCTTGTGGCTGACTGTAGGAGTTGTAAATGTTTTTTTGGTTTTCTTTTTTCCAGGTTATCAGCACTGCACGAACTTGCAACTGCATTTTAATTGTTCTTGATGCAATAAAACCAATTACTCACAAGCGTCTGATAGAAAAGGAGCTGGAAGGATTTGGCATTCGGTAAAATTTGCCCGTCTATTAGTTGTCCACTATTTTTTTTTGGCAGATGAGGATTCTGGCCGTGTTATTTGCTTGATTATCGTGTTTAGTTTACTGGGTGACCTTTTTAGTTAACCATAAGAGAGTTTACATGATAAATACTCATTTAAGTGGTAAATCAGGGCTTACTGTGCTGTATTTGTGATCCCTATATGTGGAACCAAGTGCCCTAGGCTAACGTCTTGCTTCCTTTCTAGCCCACATATATATTATCATACTTTTCCCTCCGTGTCTGCTGAGTGATGGCCATATATAAGTGGGTATTACTCTTCACCTGCCTTTGTGAGGGAGCAGCAGCTTGTGAATGCTCTGTAAGTTTGAAGCCTGACAACAGGCTTTTCACTGCCAGAGTAGTGTTGTCATATTTTGGTTCATGATTTTCAGCTAACATATGTAAGAGATTCTGTTGGTTCATTATTCTTAGTGAACATATTCAAGATATTGTACGAAATACAGGGGTTAGGATGTAGCTGTGGTCCATTTATCTAGTGACGCTTAACATAGTTTGAAAATATTATGTAAAATATCATTCATTGGCATGTTAAAACGTAAAAAAAAGGAGTATTTTCATATTATCTTTTTTGAAAATATGTAATAGTGTACATTACAAGAAAGCATCGGACAAAGTTATGTTGGTTGACTGCTAATGTCAAATAGAGATTATATAAATTGAAAGAGGGAATATCATATACTCGTCAGAGTCCTGGTTCTTTAGCGGAGGACTAGTCTAGGGTCTTTACGCCATATATACTTTATACGGTCTCTGGTTTCATTTCTAGCTTTCCTATGTTCCTGCTGTACATATAATGTTTTTTTTTTCTTTCTTAAATATTGTTTACTTTCAACCAGGCTGAATAAGGAACCTCCGAATTTAACCTTTCGCCGGAAAGAAAAGGGTGGTATTAATTTCACATCGACAGTGCCTAATACTCATCTGGATCTGGAAACAGTGAAGGCAATCTGTAGCGAATACAGAATTCACAACGCTGATATCACTCTTCGAATGGATGCAACGGCGGATGATCTTATTGATGTAATTGAGGGAAGTAGAGTTTATATTCCATGCGTATACGTTATAAACAAAATTGATCAGATTACTCTGGAGGAATTGGAGATTCTGGATAGGCTTCCGCATTATTGCCCTATCAGGTATGTCTCATTGCTGGAAATCAGACTTGTTTTGTTATATTTTGTTTGCAAGGTCTATTATTTTTGAAGCATGCTTGTGTTCTTTTTGTTATTTTGAGTTGCGCCTGATTCTGCCATGTGTAGTCATCATTTTCATCATTATTTGCTTTGGCACTTGCCACTCGCCACTCGGTAATTATACATTTATACATCATTTGCCCATAGGATTTTGGACCAGCTGTTGAGCTAACATAATGGGTGATGTAATTGTAGCCGACTGCTTTATCCCTATTTGATGATTTCATAGATGGTATTCTAAAATCTTATCAAGAAAGAGAACAAAAATATTTTTAGCAGCCGAAGTTGGATCAAAGAGTCCTGAAGTAGTTATTCTGGACTTCTGGTGATGCATAGCTTCAAAAAGTTGAGTAACCAAACTGATTAAATTGGTAACTGGGACACATTTGTATTATTTTCACCATCAGTTTCAGATATTTTTGCTATTTTCTACTGGGTTTCCTTATAAAACTATTCTATGGTGCTTTATTTGCCATTCTGTATACCACAGTGTAGAACTTTAGACAAAACTATTAAGGTGGCAGTATTCAGTGTTGCTTGCTCTACTCTCCCTGACCTTCAAATGGAGGGTGGAAAAAAGTCGGAAGGCTATAATCCCCTTTTTAACTTTTAAGTGAATGTTTTTATTATTGTCTATATTTTCTGACGAACTGATTGAAATCATTTGCAGTGCTCATCTAGAGTGGAACCTTGATGGTCTGCTGGAAAAGATCTGGGAATACCTAAATCTTACTCGTATTTACACAAAACCAAAGGGAATGAATCCAGATTATAATGACCCTGTCATCCTTTCATCTAGGAAAAGAACTATAGAAGACTTCTGTTGTCGAATTCACAAAGACTTCATCAAACAATTTAAGTAGTAAGTTCCATTCTCATATTTGCTTTCATATTATGACTGTTATAATCACCTATCATGGTCACATTTCTTCTTGTCTTCTTGAAGCTGTTTGTCACTTGCAAGCATAACAGAAACTAGATTCCTAGTTTGGGAAGATGAGACATATTTTGCCTGGTTAATTTCGAATGTGTGTGCATGCTGTGTGTGTGTGTGCGTGTTTTTTTTTTCTTTTTTTTAAGGGAGAGCAAAGGGAAAATGCTGATGGATTTCAATCCCACATCATGTTGCAAGCGTAACACAGACTAGAATCACTAGATTCCTAGTCTGGGAAGTTAAGACTAGACTAGTTTTGCACTTTTGCCTGGTCAATTTTGAATGTGGATGCTTCTTTGTTATTTTTGGTCAAGAGGTACCCAACATTTAGGTTATCTGCAATATGATGACCTTGCTTCATTATTTGTTTCCCTGCAATCCCCCCCACATTTTCCTGTTCCCTCAAACATTAGTAGATATTCTAATTCAATTTCTTAATTTCACTATTTTTTCTACTTTCAACCTTTCCCCAATCTACTCCATCCTTCCCTTATCCAGCCTCCGTTAACCCTTCAGATCAACCTCAAGCTCCTCTTTAAAAACAACAAAAAGAAGAAAGAGATGCAATTGTGGCATCTTTCAAAACGATCCTTATCTTCAGTGTTGTCTTCTTCCTCTTTCCCATTCTTAATGTTTTCTATTTCTTCCCTTGGCTAATCTCACTTTATTCCATGTCTTTCCTTTCTTCCCCTTCTTCCATTTCTCCTTCTTTTGCCCTTTTCTCCTTTGGCTTGGTAGTTTGAAGTATCTTGAATATGGCGAATTTGAGGGTTTAATATGCGAAAGGTAATTAGAAAGCCTTATTTTTTTTACAGTGTTATCAAAGCAACACTAAAATGATCAGTATTGGCTAGGTGTTTCATCAAATCAATGTCAAAGTGAGAATCCTTTGAATAAATTATTAGGGGGTTTTATAATCAATGATGAAATTAATACCTTTAGTCAATGAGTGGTATAGAGAGGAAAGAAAAGGGAGTAGTAATGAGCAGGGAGTGATGGTGTTGTATCCTTCATGGCGATGGTGATGATCGTCTTGGTTTAGTAAAAGAGATTGGAGGATGGAGGTGATATCTTAGTTATGGTGGAAGCCTGGAAGGGAGTAGTTGGGGAATATAAATAAGAGGGAGGAAGATGTAAGACCATCTTTATATATTCATTATTAAAATTAAAAAGGGTTAATTGATGAGAATAATCCCAACTATGTCCGTCCTGCTCAAAATAATCCAAACTTTTCAATAACCCAAAATAATCCCAACTATGTCCGTCCTGCTCAAAATAATCCAAACTTTTCAATAACCCAAAATAATCCCAATTATGCAATCATTTAACTTCTACTGCTTCTGTGGAATGGCAACCTGTAAAACAGGTTACCCTTATTCTTAACTCATTTTAAACACTTGATTTACTTATTCATATTCTTCTACTTCACAGTTCACACCTCTTTCATCTTCACTCTTACCATTATTATAACTGTTCGGCCTAATCAAACAATCCTATACACAATTTAGATCACATAAAAAACGGAACTAGTTGAAAAATCTATCAATCAAATCGTTATTGTCCTTCGTGTGTATCCATTCACACTGCCAGCAACATTAAGATTAGGCTGAATTACATACTCCTTCGCCATAGTGTTTCGATGATCCTCATCACCAAAAACACTTCTTCACCCTCACAAAAAAAAATTACAACTTTTTTCACAATTTCTCCTGAAAATCAACGATCAATTCAACAATTAATCATCAAATAAGTAAAAAAAAAAAAATATTAATCAACAAATTTTCAAAAGAAGTATTTATACAAAATCAAAATGTACCTGAATTAAAAACGAATCGACGATCTTGAACAATTGAAGGAAAAAGTCAAATTGTAGTAGTAAATTAATTAATAAATTATATAAAAAGGTGAAATTGATAAAGATAAAGAGAAAAGAGAAGGTGAAGAAAGAAAGAGAAGAGATAAAAAGGGTGTCATGTGTGTAATGAAGTGGTTGTTGAATGTTGATATTATGGGATTTTACGGAGAGAGGAAAAGAAAGAGAGAAAGGTTACAGAATGGCCGGCACTTGGCTGGTGTCGATTTAGTGATCGGAGAGGGTAGTGGCCAGTGCAGACGCCATGGGAGTAATGACAGTGGTCGGCGCAGGCGTCGTCTGCTGGCCGGAGATGTCGTCGGCCTGGATTTGGGAATGCCGAGGGTTGGTGGTGAAGTGGTGATAGATGGAGAAGTGGAGGATTTAGAATTAATTTAGTAAAGCAAATGAAGGAGAAGATAAGATAAAAGAATATTAAGGTAGCTTAGGAAATTTAGAGTAGGTTAAAGTTACCTGGTATAACAAGTCACTAAGACCAAGGAAGCATTATCATTTAAATGAGAGAATAAATCGGGTTATTTTGGGATAATGAAGAGTTGGGATTATTTTGAGCAGGACGGTAATAGTTTGAATTATCCTTATCAAATAACTCAATTAAAAATGGAAATAAGAGCCTCTTCTGTTAGCCAATGATGGAATGTTGACTTTTTTGACAGAAAAGTCGGTTTGGTACCTTTCAAGTTTTGACAAAAATAGTATATAGTATTCGTAGGTATTTCGTTATCAAACATCTTTTTTTTTTTCTTTTTTTTTATATGTAATGGATTTCAATCTCACACGTGCCACATCATGAGTATATCTCCGAGTGACTTAACTTCACTTCACTGGGATGTAGGTGTTCTATCCGTCTTGGCTGTAGTTTATTCTTCTGTTTCCAAGTTGCTTCTATCATTTGTGATAATCTGAAAACAAATAATTGAAAGTGAGATTCTTTTTATTTCTACAGTGCACTTGTGTGGGGATCAAGTGTGAAGCACAAGCCACAAAAAGTCGGCAAGGTTTGTCTACGTTATGCATTTCCTTAAACAATGGTAAATATCTCGTACATCAGTGAAATCTTTTGGTATTAATCATCTCTTTAATGCTTCAGGAACATGAACTTGAGGATGAAGATGTGGTTCAAATTATCAAGAAGATATAATTATAAGACGCTTCAAACCGAGCAGTGTTCTGGTTATTGTCAACTATCAAGCTGGTTTGGGATACTTCAAGAGTCGAGACTAGTTGTAGAAGTGTTTTCATGTGCATTGTCCAGTTCGAGATGCTAGTATTAGCTATACTATGTTAACCAGACTTGGTTAGATGTGTTGTACACTAGTGGGTCCAGTGACGGAACCAATTATTTTATGAAAAATCCTTATGATTTTGGTTTGAAATAAAGTGTCATACGGTCATACCCTTATTTGAGTGTCTTATCTCGAAGGATAGGGGTGACTGGGAGTAAAATGGAGGTTTCCTTTTGCGCAGTAATTCTGCAGAGTGAAACACTAATGCAAATTCATCCATCACGGTTTGGTCCTCGAATCCCCTACAAGGACGAGGAGCCGAGGACTCTTTCTTGGGCGGTGGTTGAAAACTTCCTCCACTTGGATGTAGCTTCTGACTGTCTGAAACTGGTTTTGCAAATCAACCAAGATAGAGTTCAAAATATAGATATGTTTCTATACCTTTTCAAACACATTAATCAAACGGATAATTTCCGTGGTACTCTTGAACAATGATGCATTTTCGATATTATCCTTGTTTAAAAGGTTAAGGAGGTTTATCTTTTGTGTCCATTGTCAGTAAATCATAACTTCCTTTTAATTTGGGATATATAAATGGATAGGGGCATTCATAGGGTCGTGTCGATCAAATTTAAGTATATGCGCGAACATAAATTCTCATTGAAGATAGGTACTATCCGTCACAAGCTAAAGACGGATAATATCCCCTCACAATATGCAAGTGACACTATTCATGGGATGCTCAATTTCTCTCCCACTTGCCCTCCAACTTGCCCATGCGCGAATATGCTTCGAGGATTAAGGCGAAGGATAAACACTATTTTTCAAAAATGAGATGATGTATGCAATGATAAATGACTCTGGACATTTTGAGATTTTAAGGCAGGTTTGAGGGCTTTGGGCCTCAGGATCAGATTTGAACTACGAAATATTGGCCCGAGACGGTCTTGACTCTAAATATGTTACACAAATTGTTCTATAAGACCAACTTTAATAAAAGACTAGCCCAATGACACCAAGCCTAACTAGATAATTTGATAAACTTGTAAAAATAAATAAATTATTTTGATAATATAATATTTTATTTTGATAACTTACATATTTAAATATGCGTATTTATCATAAAATATCGGTTAATCAAAATAAAACCTAAATATGAATATAATTAAATGTAAATTTTGGGCTTTTCTCCATTAGGGTCAGTCTTATGTTATAGTACGGTTCTATAAGAGAGTTGCTGAATATGTTATTTTACTAGTTTGACACCCGTGCGTTGCAACGGGGTAATTAACTTAGTTATAATTTTGCATCATATGTCTAGTTTTGTTTACATATGATTAAAATATTTTTTTCAAATAAAATAAAACATAAAACACTTTGTTAATGAAAAAAAAGGTTGTAAGAACATGTACATTGAAGAGAATGGTTTCCTTCTATATTTTTGACACATCATACCCTCTTTCATCTACCTCACTTTCCACTATCTTCTTCCTCTTCTTCTATTTTTACCCACATCAAAAAGGATGTTATCTTCCTATCCTCTTTCACTTTAAAGTAAATATCACTACAATTTTCATCTCTTATTTGGCACATCAAATAGGATCTTAAGAGGATGCACCCACATTGAAGAGGACATCCTCTTAAATGAGAGAGAGTCCTAAAAGGATGGTACATCCTCTTCAATGTGGATGCTCTAAGGCTTACTATTTGTATGTTATTGTTGTAACTGACATACTTTTATAAGAGTACTCGAAGACAATACTTGAGAGACTCAAATTTTTTGGATTGATACTAAAGTTCAACGATACTCTTATTTATAGTCATGAGATAACTCAACCTTATGATAATCTGTTGATGTGGGACAATTCAACTATTTATACGTAGTATA